>JACGWO010000003.1:40816261-41066855 GCA_034509735.1 Sesamum alatum
CGTTTATAATATAGAGAAAGATCTATTTTTTTATAGTTGTCATAACATTTGTGTAATTAAGAGGGTGTTTGGGGTTGAGTTTATAAACTCTTTAAAACATCTTATAATATGTTTGAAAACTTATAAGGTGATACAAAATGTTTGGTAAATTTTTTTGAAGAAAGATCTTATAAACTCTAAATATAAGATGTTAAGACTTATAAACTCTATAATAAAAAATAAATAAAAGTTGATAATTTATTTTTAAGATCTTAATGATTTTTTTCAAATTAATTACAAATTTACCATTACTCGCACCTTATCTTTATAATCTTATTTTATCCAAACACCTTATAAACTTATTTTCAAAATATGACCTAACATCTTATAAGAACTTTTAAACAAGTCACTGGAAAAAAAAATTAATATTAACATTTTTAATGACCATGACTAAAAATCGTAGTAAATAACTATTATTAACTATGGTTAAATAAAAACTGATGCAAAAACTAGTTTTTCCATCATTAAAAACTTATTTACCATGATTTTTAGCCGTGGTAAAAACATTCGCCACGGCTAAAAGCCGTGGCGAATGTCTTAGCCACCCTCGCAAAAACCACAGCCAACAACTGTTGCGTGGCCTTGGTCAATGACTATTCACTACGATTATTTAGTATTAACCATGACAATTAGTCATGGTTAACTATCATATTTTTTGTAGTGAGTATAGCCAAAAACCTTCTAACTTGAAGGGGTTTGTTAAGATTTTTAAAATGAATTAGAAACTTTTTACTTCTTATACAAGAGCTTATAAGCTTCTAAATATTTTATATTTCAATTATAAGCTCTTTTTTGAAAAAAATTAATTCTAAACATGATTTCGTAGCATATATATTATAAGTTTTTCAAAACATCTTATATGTAATTTAAAAACTTATAAACTTACTCAAACGTGTACCCTCTTAGCTAGGAAATAATTTGTACATATTTTGACCAAAATATTGACCCCTCACACTAATGTTATGGGATTTTTATTGAAATAAATGTATTAAATAGAAAATATAATTTTGTCCAATAATTAAATGTGTTCGTGTGGTTAATAGGGTGCATTTCATCTCTCATATGCATGCTTAACTCGAATGGTTTTTAAAGGTTTCCTTCACATTTTTAATCGAGTTATGCGATTTTTGAATGAAGGATCGAGATTGAACCATTGTGAAGAAAAGAAGTTAAAAAGGCCCAAATGAAGACAAAAAAAGAGATCAAGTACAAAACAATCATGAGCAGACTTGAACAACTATTAGGGCGTGATCACGCCTTATCCGACCTCCGAGTCCGCGCGGGAAGAGAAGAAAAGTTTTGAAAAGACCTCTTTTTTGATTTTACGAAAGATACACGCAGAGAAAGAAGACTCTGAGATGGCACGAAAAGAGGACTCTGAAGTTGCACGAAAAGTGGACTCTGAAGTTGCGTAGAAAGAGGACTCTCAATTATAAAAGGAAGACAAGAACGCAGAGAAGAATCATCTTTTGGATCATCGTTTTTCTCTCTTCCTCTGAATTCATACTTTTGTTTAGTAGCTAATTTTCTGTTCCGATTCAAGGGAAACGTTAAACCCTATTGTTATATTTTGAGGTCTTGAATTTATCTAATTTCGCCAAGTATTTCTCGTCTTGATTTACTGTGAACGGAATGATTATTATTGATAGATCTGACAATTCGATTCGATGTTAATTATTCTATTGCTATCCATGAGTTCAGTGATCCGTAATTTTCATGAATGAGCGGTATGAGGAGCGAGCAAATTTATTATGTGTTTTGCATGATTTATTTGTGGGGACGAGAAAACTAGGTTAGATAATTGTAGCTATCTCGGTTATTCAATCTAGATTCAACTGTTTTCATTGATGCAAATACTATTATTGATGTTATATGGAATGCTATCGTGCCCAGTCTTGATGTAATAAGTTTGGATTTAGATGGTTGAGTCAAATCCACTACGATAGGAAAACGGGAATTTGTTACGGCTATCTTAATGAATTTCAGAGTTGAATGTTTGGTTATGAAATTAACCCTTAGTGATCTATGATAGACATAACGATTGGGTGAGATGAACCCCCTTGAATTAGACTTTTCATCTATAATCTCATCTCAGTCATTTACTCTTGCTTTTGCTAATTTAGTTCATTCATATTTATTACTCTATTCATACCCCCCTTTTTGGTTACTACAACTAGATCGAGAAATTAATAGATAGTTCCTTTGGGATTCGACCTGGTTCCACGACTACTACAGTTTAGAATCAGTTTTCCAAGGATCGAGAAATTACCGTGAGTCTGTGTGGAGGGAGTTGTCCAAGGACCCCTGGGTATATCAACGTAGTCGGTCCAAGGCACGTTACTTGCGCCAATTTGAATGGATCTATATGCAACGTTTCCTTGATTTTAATTTTTTGGGGCGTCGGGCCACTGTGGGTACATGTTCTAAGGTTGAATTATTTTGCATTTGGAGCATGATCAATAGGGTGCATGTGAATCTAGGTGTTTGGCTTGCTTCTCAATTTCAAATTGTTGTCACTTCGTCTAAGCATGTTTGTCTTGGGTCGTTAATTACACACCTTGCGGTCAATTTGGGTGTCTTGAACTTGTCTGATCATGATTTACATTTGGCTTGCGAGGAGGAGCCGTTGGATGTGGCAACTTTGCACAAAATGCACATTTTTAATCATCACGAGGCCCCGAGTGGCATGAGCTATACCGACCTTGACCCTGAAGAACGCCCAAACCGCCGCTCACAGCTACTGCCTGCCCCATCTTCGGAGCCATCAAAGGCCGACTGACCCAACTGGAGCTCTCTGATGCGTGGCGGCATCGCAAGCTTGACGCGGCCTTGACTGCTTTGGGGGTATCTATACCCCCAATACCCACTGCCTAACCCGCTCTTCCGTCACCACATATTTCAGGGATGTTCTATATTTCTCTCTCTCTCTTTTCATTCCCTTGTTATATGTGGTTTTATGTGCATACATTAGGGACAATGTATGTACTTGGTGTAGGGGAGGTTTGTGCATGAGTTGGTATGGTGGTGAATGTGGTTATTGGCTTAATAATTCTTGTGATTCTATTTGCTGGCGTTGTTTAATATTGGTGTTGGGAATTGATTTTTGCGGAGTAAAATTTTTGGGTAAACTTGCTGTTTTAGGACTGATTATATGTCATGAACACCGTAATTTTTGTGCTTGAAATAAGTGGATCTCGAAACGAAGTGTGTGGATTGTCATGTTACTTGAACTAAATTCCTTGCATGTTGTTTTGTGTTGTCCCTGAAGCCAATAGGAATTTGTAGTTTAAGTTGAGATTAGTAGGCGGAACGAACTCTAGTGGCATAAAAAAATATTGTGTGTGAAGGATGTCCCATTGATTGCATTAGACGAACAACGTTCAAGAATCAACACTAAAACCCTTTATGTGAGCTTTTGAGCCAAAACACTTGCATTCAAATAGTGCTTGTATATTTCTTTCAATTGAGGGCATCGGACTTAGTGTGTGCATTCTAGAACTTGCTTGTGTAATACATTTTGAGGCCATATTTTTGCATATTGGTGTATGAAAGTGATAAGGGCACTTAGGAATAGCCAATTAACCTTGAAAAGAGCCTGCCGGAAACTCGCCCTTAGAAAACTCATTTGAGTCTTGGCCTCTATTTTCTTGGTTAAACTGTATTTTCAGCCGATTATCCCTTTCTTGGTTATTGCCTGCAGAGATTTTTGAGCCCTTTCAAGGGGATGATGTTAATATGGTTGCTTGTAAGCCGACGCGAAAAAGAGCTAGAGAAGTGGTTCAAGGGGCATATGAGAAACATGTTGCTAGACAAAGAAAAAAAAAAGAAAAAGAATGCAAAGGGGAGCAACGAAAAAAAAAAGAGAAAGAAAAAAAGAAAAAAAGAGAAGAAGAAGAAAATGATGAATGAAAAAAAAAAAAGAAAGAAAAAGAGGAAAAGGTTCAAAGAGGAAAGTAAAACTGAAAATTATGTTCGAAAGTATGCATGCTTCAAACACTTTGGGTGTGGAAGAAAAAAAACAATGAGTTGGGGAATACAAGCAACTAAGTTGACATCATCCTTTTTGAATTCATAAGCCACAATTTGAACTTTTTTTTGACACACCTTGACCCTAGTTCCGTTACAACCATGTTAAGACCATTTGATTTATGCACTAATAAGCATTTTGCAGTGGTGGAGATTTGATTCACAAGCAAGCCTATGACAATGACACTCTAATGTCTTGATTTGAGTGTGACAAAAATTCCTTAAACACTTCTTGAGTGATTTGAAAGACATCCTAGTGAGGAGTGCTGATACTTGTTTCGTTTACGTTTGATTAAGTCAATGGGATGCGTGCTTGTTGTATTAATGCCATTAGTGTTTATTCTCATTATTGCTATCTCTTCTTAAACTATGAAGACATGTTGATTAAGGGATACACTTGACTACATAAAGGAAAATTTGGGTATGGCTACTTGGATAATCCATGCATTTTGAATCGAGAGATGCTTGAGGACAAGCATGGTTTTGGTGTGGGGGAATTTGATAGGGTACATTTCATCTCTCATATGCATGCTTAACTCGAATGGTTTTTAAAGGTTTCTTTCACATTTTTAATCGAGTTATGCGGTTTTTGAATGAAGGATCGAGATTGAACCATTGTGAAGAAAAGAAGTTAAAAAGCCCAAAGGAAGACAAAAAAAGAGATCAAGTACGAAACAGTCATGAGCAGACTTGAACAACTATTAGGGCGTGATCACGCCCTATCCAACCTCCGAGTCCGCGCGGGAAGAGAAGAAGAAGTTTTGAAAAGACCTCTTTCCTGATTTTACGAAAGATACACGCAGAGAAAGAGGACTCTGAAGTTGGCATGAGAAGAGGACTCTGAAGTTGCGTAGAAAGAGAACTCTCAATTATAAAAGGAAGACAAGAACGCAGAGAAGAATCATCTTTTGGATCATCGTTTTTATCTCTTCCTCTGAATTCATGCTTTTGTTTAGTAGCTAATTTTCTGTTCCGATTCAAGGAAAACGTTAAACCCTATTGTTATGTTTTGAGGTCTTGAATTTATCTGATTTCGCCAAGTATTTCTCGTCTTGATTTACTGTGAACGGAATGATTATTATTGATAGATCTGACAATTCGATTCGATGTTAATTATTCTATTGCTATCCAAGAGTTCAATGATCCGTGATTGTCATGAATGAGCGATATGAGTAGCGAGCAAATTTATTATGTGTTTTGCATGATTTATTTGTAGGGACGAGAAAACTAGGTTAGATAATTGCAGCTATCTCGGTTATTTGATCTAGATTCAACTATTTTTATTTATGCAAATGCTATTATTGATGTGATATGGAACGCTATCGTGCCCAGTCTTGATATAATAAGTTTGAATTTAGATGGTTGAGTCAAATCCACTACGATAGGAAAACGGGAATTTGTTACGGCTATCCTAATGAATTTCAGAGTTGAATGTTTGGTTATGGAATTAATCCTTAGTGATCTATGATAGACATAACGATTGGGTGAGACGAACCCCCTTGAATTGGACTTTTCATCTATAATCTCATCTCAGTCATTTACTCTTGCTTTTGCTAATTTAGTTCATTCATATTTATTACTCTATTGATACCCCCTTTTTTGGTTATTACAACTAGATCGAGAAATTAATAGATAATTCCTTTGAGATTTGACCTGATTCCACGACTACTATAATTTAGAATCAGTTTTATATTTAACGGCTTCGATAACCGAGTCAGTGTTGTCGTTTTTTGTCAGCAGATAATTCAATAATTTGACAAGATTGCCAAAATCGTATGGTTCTCCTCTATTCTTCTTGACGGCAAAAACTCTATTATATCTTGGACAATTTTTCTTTCTCAATCACTTTTTGTACCTTGGGTACAATGATTAGGTCTAGGAAAAATCAACCAGGTGGAATGAAATTCAACCTAAAAATATCTTTACCATTTCATTTTTTTGGCTACATATACAAATTGAAGCAATATCAGACAGGACATTTTATTTCTCTGTTGCTTCATCTTAAATATATACAACTGGATTACAATAAAATTTTAGTTATTATAAATAGTATTGTACTCTTTTTGTACGAACAAGTAAGAAAATTGGGAATACGAAAACAAAAAGAGCCAAATCACTTGCATAATTAATAGACACGTAGCTCAACAAAAGGAAAGCAAAATCTTTTTTTGGCCAAATTGCAACCTTCCTCCTGTGTTATGGGAAAATTGGAAATTACGCGATGTGAAAAATAAATTTGTAATTTATTGCCCTAAAAGGAGCAAAACCCCTTTAGGTCAGATTGTGTGCAACACGCATTGTAGCTGCGATTTTGCTTAATTTGTTCTTATAAAATGATTTTATGCCCTAAGTGTGGATCATTAGATCTTGTTTTATATATAATAGTAAATATGGCATACTTAAATGTGTGTGCACAAATAATTTAATTTTTTTTATAAAATATTTATTTTTTTAAAATAAATTAATTAGATTCTAAAATATTAAAAATATAAAGAAATAAGAAATTAATTAAAGAAAATGAGAGAAGAAAAAGAAATGTGGAAGTTGAAAAGAGAGAAAATGGGAAGTTGAGAAGTGAAAGAAAAATAAATTGATAAAAGAGAAAAATAATAATAAAATATTAAAATACTAAATAAATTAATAATTGAACATAAATTGACATATCAAATTTGGGAGAGACACCAAAGAGCTGTTGTCCCTTAATATAATAGTATAGATAGTATAGATAGTATGGATATATTAACGACTGAGATACAATAATCAAATCAGTGGCTTAGATCTTTCCTGATTTAGATTAACAATCTGCATTGATGTGTAAATAAATGGCTCAGATTTATTTGAATGGAATCAATGGCTCACATTTATAAAATATATAAAAATAAAATTTATAAACAATAAAAGTATCTTTTTTACAATAAATAAATTATAAATTATACATACACATACAATACATATGTACAATATTTTAAAAAATTAGAAAATACCCCAAAAAGAAATTCATCGTTGATTTGAGAGGTGGTCTTCTGCGCGATCTGCGCACGGTGAGGGTGAGGGGGCACGGGGGAGGAGAAGCTAGGGGGTAATATACTTTTTTATATACTCAAATATACTCAAACTAAGTAGCTTTTTCGGAGACATTTGTGTAACTAAGCTGCGAGTAAAAGATATGTATAGCTCGAGTTGAATGCTGTCGATACTCTTTATAAGCTTGAAATAATATTTCCTCCATTATTTGGCTCGACAGGACACTTACCTATTCATCTGGCTTATAAAGCTAAGGTCAGAGGAGCTATCTAATATCAATGAATGTATCCTTTTGAAAGGTATTATACCTTCTACCCATTTTCCAACTTTATAGTTCAATTATATAAATTAATAATAATTTGTGTGGTTTAGATTTTTTCACCACCTAAAGAAAAAAAAAAAGTAAAGTTCGAGTACGAGTTGAGGCTTCGATTGTTCATGTGTACTTGATTGAAGAAATGTCTACTTTTTGTTCTACGTACTTTGAGTCTACTAAGCGGACAAGATTAACTCGAATCCCGAGAAATGATGATGGGGAATGTGTAGATCCTAATGGACATCTATTAACTTTTGCGCATCCAAAACAACAATTAGTTGTTGTTTCAGTAAGTGTAATCAAAATATTAATTATAATTAAAATTTATAATAAATATTTTAATCATATCTAAAAACTATAGCAAATATATTTTAGCCATAATTGAAACTATAACTGATATCTATGGTATAAATTTTTCAGAAGACTTAATGGAGTTCTTCGGCATAATTAGTCAAAGATTCCGAGTCCAATTAGAATAAACTCAACAGGCCCAAGTGCACGAAGCCCAAAAAGCAAAAGACGACCTTCAGCTCAACTGGGACATGCTAGGTGAGACCGAGATAGTCGAAATGCAATGTCAACATGCTGCTAGCCTAACCAACTTAACTGACGCATCAGGATTACTACCCACCTCGGATGACAATCGACTTAAAGACACGTCAAAAAAGGTTAATCACGCCATTTAAACTTGGTGGATATAATTCGCTATATGCTACCAATATTTCTATATATGCTAGTTATTGAAATACGCTCAATGTATGTATACAATTTTAATTTCTATTGTATTCGTTTAATTATTTTTAAAAAATAAATATAAAATACATAACTCACCAAAATTGATATTTCCAAATAATTTTTTATTAATTTTAAATGTCCATGAATAGGGTATTATTAATAGAAAAATCTAAAGAGATGATCGTTTTGTATAAAAAAACGGGACAATCGCACTCCCTTCCCTAAGATTTGGTATAATTACATGTACATCCTTATAGTTTGAAAAACTACATCTAATATTATTTGTTAATTAACTGTGGCAAATATTTTGGCCATAAGTAAAACTATAATAAATGTTAATTAACCATTATTCAAACTTAAGTTTTCACATCTCTTTTGTATAATCATAGTAAATAGTACTGATTTATCATGAGTTTAAGTCGTAGTAATTTATAACTTTAGGCGGTGCATATTATAATAGTATAGACATTGTGGTGCAGAAGTAGTCACGTGCTACTATGTATAAATGAATATCCTGCGTAAAAGTTAAAGCAAAGTGCAGCCTTGAGATGAGTAACTCAAAACTCTCAAGGTACTCTTCCTGTTTTGGTATAGTACACTCTTTTGCCACCAAAACCTAATCCAACGTACTATTTCTCAGTTGATGTAATAAAATTTTCACTATGTTTGGAGCAAGATTCAGGACAAACTTTATGTATACGAATACTGCAACACTCTGTCCATCCAATTATTTAACCATTTGGGTATTTAATTTATGGTGAATCAAGTGCAATAAATTAAGTTTGCTACTTGGGTGTAGAATTGTAAGAGGGTTTCGTACGGTTTGTACCTTTTGGAAATAAATTTAGTTTCATATTCATTTAAGGTATATGCCACTATTAATATATATATATATATATATAGATAATGTTTACACAAATTTCGAGGTTGTTATAATATTATGAGACAAGAAAAATATGAATAAGTGAATATAAATTTACATAAAAATTGTTACAATCTTTGAAGTCAAGATTATCCTCTAATTTTTCGCTCTGAATGTCAATATAAGGAATTGAAGCGTATATTGGATGCAGACTTACCATTATGCATATTGCTTTATCCCTTTCCTATATAGTCGACTAGCTATCACAATGTATCTATTAGGATCGATATGGGCAGAGAGGCACATAATGTGGTAATCTCCTTCTCAACCTTTTCACTGATGAAGTGCCTATCAATCTCAACATATTTTGTCCTATGATGATGCACCAGATTCTTAGCAATAGCTATAGCAGGCCGACTATCACCAGTCATGTTAATAGAACCATCAGTTTTCACCCTTAGCTCTTCTATCTCTGCCAACTAGGTGCCCAAGACCAATCAGGAGGCTCATTTGCCTCCCTCGCCGCCAGGTTTGCGCTATGAGCCTGCCTTAATGCCTATATACTTCCTTCTAATGATATACGTAGATCCCATTAAATTTGTGTGGGCGAAAAATCTGGCACGATTGGAGAAACCTCATGCAATGCAGCAAGCCTGAGCGGATTCTGCCATTGCACGACATGTCCTCCTAGTTTAGCACAACAAGGGAAAAATCTCAAGTATAAAATTTCTTGAAATAGGAAAAAAAAACCTTGACAGTAGGGATTCCACTTCTTACCCCCAACAATCTAACACAAGTTTTACACTATTAGAGTGAGGGGAATGATGATGCCCCCATCAAATATTTTTCAGGCCCCAAACCCTGCTTGCCTAAATGCCATTCCTCGACAGCGAGGCCCATAAACAAAGCCCAATCAGCAAGCCTAAGTACCAAGCAACAAGGCCACCACGTCAATTAAATTTTACATGTCATGAGTCATATCACCCTCAAGGGTGCCAACTAGAACCCTGTATCCAGGTGGAACTAGCTGTTGAAAATAACAAGTAACTGATTTTCTTACATTCTCTGTTGACTGGACAATACTCCTTCAAATTGGCATATCTCCTACGAGATAACTCCAAATCATCGATAAGTACTATAATTTCCAAGGTGAGATTCTAAGGATTCTTTAGGATATTCAAATTTTCCATAACCAACCCAGGGACCTCTCCCAAATTTCTCTATAAATAGAACCATAAAATCAGACAATGGGTAAGTGAACTTTTACTGAAACACCTTTTCTCTCGCGAACAACAAACATACATAAACACTTTTTTTTTTTTCCTGCACTCTACACTAATGTTTTGAACTCCCACTTTCATGTTCTACCATTCCTCACTCTATTACACAATTTATTTTATCTTTATCTCACGTTTCTCAAGTTCTCATTATTTTATTCTATCGAAGACATTGTCTGAATTTAAGTATCGAAGTGTTAACCACTATCTTGCAAGTTAGTATTCAAATATCTTAGAATTTTCGTAAAATCTTTCTGACCCTTATATTGTTGTTAGAGCCCGACACACATAATATATAATACATAAGAATTATATTGTTATGAATTAAAATAATAACAAAGTAATTTGTAATTTTAATGCATAGATAAGCAACATATATTTCAAAAATTCTAATACTTTACACTTAAAATATACATATATAAATTTATGAAAAAACAATAACTGCAGTATTATTATTAATATCTCGTATTTATAAAACCATGGTAATATTATTAAAAAAATAATATTTTTCTCAATTTTCACAAACTCTAAACCAGATCAAAACAAATCTAACTATTCGAATCCGGCAGGTCTCGGCACTCAGCCAGATTTTGACAAACCCATCCCAGATTCAACCTGTTGGCATCGCAATATAACATGTGAATGCGAAGTGATAGAGAGCAACTAAAGGAAAGAAAAGATAACAGTTGATAATAGTACTTCAACAAGTAAAACTCTGTAGAAATCCTCTTATCATCATTCTAATCTAATTATACAACTAACATACATCACCAACTAGAAATCATTTGAACTTCGCAGTGGACGGAGGTCACAAACACTACTAGTCATGATTCGTAAGTAAATTCGCTTAACCGGAAGTCTTGATACCGTGCCTACATGGCGACAAGATCATAACCGGTTACCTACGGACAACAGAGTTCCATCACCTAACAATAGTTTGGACAGAAAGTCTTGATACCGTGGCCTACATGGCGACAAGCATCATAACCAGTAATCTATCACATAACAAGATTTGGACGACGATGGTCTCATTTTCGCTTTGAGATTCAATAACAATGACTTAACAGAAAGATAATACTACGGTTGCATATTCCAAAGCATGAAGCAATATACTTATACTTTTTCATGTCGACTTTGACCTTTTTTCTCCAAGTTCGACGAGCATGGTCAACAAGGCTTCACACATTTCACAGGCATCAGGCTCGGTGGGATCTTTCTTCCAAGAAGAGTACACCATCCAGGAATGGTCGAGTTTTTTGTCAGGCTTGACGACGACGGAACCTGGAACTTCAGCATCGCGACATGTCACAAGGCCATCGCTCTTCTCGCCATATCGTAGTTGCAGGTGGAGTGCAGAGAGAGCCATGGCTGCAGAAACAGGAAATATAACGGGCACCTTTCGTGCTGCGAGGACAGCATCCTCTGCTTCCTCACTGAAAAATGGAGGAAGCCAGGGAAGTTCTGCGTGTGCAATGTGCGACATTGTTGCGATGACACCTGGCGCCACACTTGCTTCAGAATGGAAGGAGATGAGTGGAATATTATCGGGAAGTTTGTGGTTGCGGATGAACTCCTTCCGTTTCTCGTAGGTGAGGTCCTCCAGCGCTCTTATATCACCCTTCACATGACAATTACTGTTATTCACACAGCATATAACTTGATAGCACGAATATTACAGAACACTGCTACCAAATCAGAGTTGAAGCAACAATCTCTTCGAATATATTATTTATACATATTAAATTATAAAACACTCTTAACGTGATTTGACATCTACAGTAATTTTTATCTCCTCGAAAAACAATATCAAACATATTTCCAATCTACTATAAATACTTTCCAACCACTATAAAAAAATGATTTGGCATTTACAATAACTTTTGTACTCTCTGATAACAATACCAAACATATAATCCATTCTTCAACAATTTTTTAACCTCTCCATAAACATCTACATTATTCAAAACATCTCGCAGCGCACACTTTAAAATTTTCAAACCCCAGATTCATTTTCAAGACATCTCGCAGTGTTCTGTAATTTTCAAGACATTCAGTTAAACCAAATGTAAAGCAAAAAAATAAATATATTTACTGAACAAATACCGGGAGCCATCTTTTCAAGAGAACCAAGATCGGATCTCGTTGCAAGGTTATTTCTGAAATTTGAAAACTCTCAACAGTTTCTCAGCATTAAGCATTTGTTATGCATCTTGCAGATGCAAACATGTCTATCTTCAAAGGTTAAGGAGTAAATTTAGATCTCAGTAATATCCAATTAGAGAGTAGCCCAGCAGCAGAATGAATATGGCATAACTAGAGCACATTATCCTCCACTTAGGGATAGAGCTTCGATACTCCAGAGCTTTCCTCTTGTATACTAATCTTCTAATTACAAGCTAAACGTTGATAAATCACACTTCAAAAATCAACTAAAATTCCTCGTTCAATTGTTACCAAATCATGGAAAATTCTCCCGGAAACTAAAATAAGAGAAAATTTAGCTTAAGGAAATAGGAACTTCTAAAAATATAAAGAGTAAAATAACTTTTAAAGATTGAGAAACAAAGGAGTCCTATAGTTATTATCATTAAATGATAATATGTATAGGAAAAAACAAATAATTTACATATTTGTAGATAAATGACTTCTAAAAGTTATGTCTTAATGCAAAGTGAAAAAAGAAGTGACAATACACTGCAAAATTAGAAAATAGTGTCGGCAATTGAATATGAGAATTTTAAATTATAAAAGAAAACCCTATAAAATTCTATGTATTAAAGAAATTATAGATCAATAGAATTTATAAAAATATCAGTTGTATATAATTATATCGATGTTTCGCAATTGTAACAAAAGTTCATAAAAGTTTGTCGTACTACAATTGCCCCCTTTAAAGTATCTTTTTATTTTATAACTAGAGCCCTACAATTTGATATTTCTTCTCGTAAAATAATTGAATACTTAAAGAACTTTTGACCATAGACAAAGCTAAATTTCCGAATTCAAATTTAAGTTCATAATATTATATTTAGATTCAAATATCAATTTAGGCCATTATCTTTTCACTCACCTACATTTAGTAATCTTGTTTCTATTTAATAAACTATCTAACATCCTGCTCTTAGAGTATTTTGAGCTCTTTGTACTGTGAAACAGCATAATCAAGTACACTATTAATAAGTTAGTGAATCCCCACACACATAGGCCTTGTCTACGACTCTACGTAACAGGCAAGGCAAGATCCTACAGCGGCCAACAGATGATATTGCATATTTTACTCCAACACATCAATGATATTTTATGAGCAACACAGAATGTTACCTTAATCAGTTTGCATATCAAAAACTCCATAATTCTCCGGGTTTCCTTGTCAGCGACCTGGCCTTCACGAAGAATATCAGAGGCTATAGGTGTGCCACCATATGGACTCTGCACTAGTGCCAATCCTGCAACTTTATCTCTCAACTCTCGTGAATAAATTGACAAAGCAGCAGCGGCATCAACTCCACCCTTGCTGTGAGCTAGCAACATCACACGCTTGCCAGACCCCCAGTATAGCTCCTCTATATATTGCTTTAGTTCCCAAGCATTGTGTTCAACTGATGCCTTGAGGAGGTATCAAAAGAATTACAAGAAATCTTATCATTTACTTTGTGAAAAGTGAGGATAGAAGCTGATTAAATCAACGACCTGGGAGATTTCAGTTTGCAGATTATGATAAACAAAGAAGTTTTAAGTACCTCACTATGAATCTTAGCAATATGGCAAGCTAGACCCATCTTTGAGAAAAACCTCTTGGTGCTCACAAAGTACAAGGGGCCATGATTGCTAAAAAGTCCTAATCAATTAGATTAGGAGGATAATGTATCAGAAGACAATATCCTAAGTCATGACATTTATGTAAACGGAGAAGCAAGAAATGGAACTTGTTAAACCTGGAATCAGCAGGTAAACAAATGAATCAGGGAGTTTGTGCAGCCCATTCCTGAAAGCAACACATAGAAATACATGAGTTCCGATTGTGATTGTGTATACTTGAGAGTGACAATGACAAAAATTTTCATAAACCAACTAAAGTTTGGAAAAACAAAATAGGACTCGATGCACAGAAAGAGACCTAAGTTTTTTAATTGTTTTTCCTAGTAAAGGGGTGGAATAGAATAGAGTTCTCGTTGGCTTTACCCATACTTTAAAATGATGTAAAGTAGCAAACCGACAATATATGATTTGAGGATGCTCAAATATTTATTCTTAAATAATTAAAAGATTTTACAATGAAAAATGTTATTGTCCCCTTGAAATATCGCTTTCACCAGGATACAATGTCATATGGGAAAAGAACTAGTTGAGATTAAAGAAGAACCAAGAGGGCATAAGTTAAGACAACAATGACATCAGTTATAAGAGAAAGGAACACAAAAGTAATTTAAGTTCATTCTAAATTTAATAGATAAATTTTCTTCAGGACAATATTTAGTCTTTCAAAATTGGCAAAGACCTCTTCAGGTAGTCTTCTACTCTTCTTTGTTAGTTCTTCTTTCTGTCTTCTCTTCTTTTTTCTTTCTTCTTTCTTCCTGGATGCTATCGCCTTCTCTTTCTCTATCCTCTTCTTTCTTTGTCCTTCTTCTTCTCTTTTTTGTCAAAGGCTATTGTTCCACCTCACATTTATCCATTTTTTTTGGTGTGTTTTTTCCCTAAAACTTTGGTAAATTGTTGATTACTTTATTATGATGTAACTCAATGTTATTATTTAATGTCATAACTTAATTTCTTCCTACAATATAAAATAATGCTAAATAAATAAATTTGTGATAGTTCTTGCTGCAATTCTGATTATAATCTTCTTTTAGCTTTTGGCTAAAAATATGCTCCTTGCTTTGAAAAGGAGCGTGCCACGCCGTGTAAACCGTGGGCCATGGGTACAGAGCACCTTTGCGCCATGAGACGCCATGCGCCTTTAACAACTATGAACAATCTAAAGCATCTCATTGATTTGGACAACAAATCATGTTGTTTCCTGTTATCTTCAAAGATTGTCTTTTCCAGACCTCTCAGACTCCATTCTTTCCATTCATTCTTCAAAAAATAAAATTAGAATCTATGGCTACATCCTACCTGACTTACAAACAGTTCAAGCTGAATTTTAGAGGGGAGTCCTCTCTAAGTCCATTCTTCTAAAAGGGATCTATGGCTACTGTCCACCATAACTTGAAAGCTGCATCACTTCAAATTGGAACAAAAGTTATGACCCATGTTCTTTTATCTATGTATAAATTTCAGTAACCATGTAGCATTTTAGATGTAACTAATCCTTGCTTAACTTGTGTGTGGAACATTGGCAAAAGGAAAACCTTCAAAATTAAGTAAGAACCATTGAATGGTGACTTGATTAAGGCCCCACTTGGATAGAAGGATCTGGATGTAATGAACGAATATGGATAAGGGATTATGAATCTATATTAAAGAAATGTGAATCCCATCAGAATGCCACAAAATAGTTTAAAATAGACATTGATGGATTTGAAATCCTTTCTCATATTGAGTAATCAAAGCAAGATCAAACAATTTGTTATTGTGGATTTGAAATCACTACTCTAAATTTATCAATCCAAAGACAATAGAAAAGTTTTAGTTTCTAGGGAGGAGACTAAGACTGCCCTTCAAGTGCACGTGACATTCTTTTGGTAAAACCCAACACATGAATCCTTTCTCATAAATGATGACATTTGAACCCAGGGCTTCTCTGGCTGTCTTTGAACCCACTAAATGCTTAAGCTTCTATTCAATATATCTAACAAGAACTTTAAGTTAGGATCCTAGATATTCTGCTTTCTTTTTTCCTTCTCCCTGTCCTTTGAGATCAATAATGTTTCCTTCTATATTATATGCTATTTTTCCTTTTCTCTTCCTTTCTCCAGGTTTTGTGAACTGAATCTTCTATTTGTGGGACAAAGCTTCATTTCCTTCCATGCTGTCCTTATACTCCATAAAAGTTTGGGTAATGATGATAGTTTCTGCGCTAATTTGGTTTTTGGAACAGATATTTAACAATTTTTAATCAACAATGAATTTCGCATTTCAAAGTATGCGAAGCAGCAATCTGGCACCCAAAACCTTAGAAAATAAAGTAACTACTAGTACTGACAAAATCATACATGTTCAACTTCTCACAAAGTTGATTTACGTTCTCGTTGGCTTTTACTTTTAAGTGGCAAAGCAATTAGTAGGCCTCTAATGCATCCAATCAGAAAGACAATGCATCTGGGAGAAAAGCGAATAATTATAGCCTGGGAACTTGGCGGCAGTTGAACAATTAACTTTCAGCACTAGCATTTTGAATAAAGTAGATAAAGGAAAAGGTTGTTTCAGTAATCTGCCTTAGGCGACAATTTATTGACATTTTAAGGGAACAGAATCAAATGTCATTTCTGCATCATGATTAAATTGTTTTGAATTTCATAATCAATGGGCAGGAAATACCTAATTTCTTGTAGCAGCTCCAGGAATCTAGCTGAACCATCCTCCACAGGAGCCATATCAGGAGCACATTGTAACCACCCAATGTCATCAGAAGACCCATGCAAAGTTCTCACAACTCGAGATACAACACTAAAAGTTGCAGACCGAAGGTTAAGAACACAAAAAAAGTCAAATATAACTGGAGCAACTAAAAATGCTTCTCTGCTTCAGTGAAAAGACAGTTCAAAAATTAAAGTATAATCTTTCTACCTCTGCATGCGAGCTTGAATACATCTCATATGATAACAAGAACATCTCCAAGTTGCTAATGCTGATCTCCAAGCAAATTCAAAACATAATATAGGGAGCATCAACCTACAAACCGTAGCGACCAACTGCAGTTCAATCGACTATTAATGATATAAACAAACAGAAAACACAAAAGAATTACAAGATGGACGATTCAGCATTAATTTATCTCATATATTGGTTCTGAGTTAAAGAACAGCCATAGTAATTCATGTAATGGCTTGAAATTGAAAAAAAGCATTAGAGCAATAAGCTTACCCTTTAAAAATGAAGCGGACACCCCTACAGTAATTTCTATTTACAATATCTAGTCGTGAATATAGGAACGACTGATCCTCAACATCTGAAGCACCTTGCTCATGATAGCCAAAGGTTGTGCTAGAGTTACAACATCTTGAAGAAGATGCATATTCCACAGCAGAAAATTTGTTATCAATGCAGGTTGGAGATGTTAGATGTTGACCATAAGAATTGATCTCTGATTCTTCTAACCATCTACTAACATCCCTTAACACAAGATCGTCTGCAACAACACAGTGTGCAAAGAAAAAAACACAAGGTTTGAGAGAAAAATTAAACAAAACTATATGCAGTGTGCTGGAAAGGATCTTGAGCGACATCTTACAGCAGTTAGGACAGAGTGTAAACAAACACTCACCAAAAAACTCAATAACTCGACGAGTTATATAGGAAGCTAAGGTTAAGAGACGAGAAACGATATCTTCCATCTCCGAACAGGAAGAAGAACAAATTGCAGAAAGATTATTCTCTGTCATGGCACCCAAAAATGCAGACAAAGTAGGCCTAGATAAATCCTGGAAACAAAGTTTGAAATTAGATTGTTTAAGTTCATGATAATAGCATACAAGAAATGAAAACAAAGAATCACAAAAGAATAAAGAATGGAAGGGCAACTAGAGATATTGGAGATTAGGCTAAAAAGAGAGATTTGAAGACCCTATCTTGGAAAGAGGATGCTGAAGTTTCCCTGTGATCTGGTACTTACCTATTGATGGGTGACGTATAGCTTCCAATTCAGGCAAACAACAATGCCCCATTTGCTCATTTACAACCTTCAGGCAATGCAATAAACGTATCAATATGCCAACCAAAAACAAGAGAGAACTACTAATTGGATGATTGAAGGTGACATGTATGCCAGTTTTGGGAGGACCATGGCTCAAAAAGTCTTCATTGTAAACAATTAATTGTAGAGCTAATTGAAAGAAGTAAACAATTAACTGCAAGTTTGTGAGGAAAATTGAATAAGTGCAACACGAAAATTGTCCTAAAATTCAGACAGATTCCTGCCAAATGAAATCCAGGGGAGCATATGCATTTGAACCGATAAACACAGGCCTGACAAACTTAAGCAAAGGAGAAGGGACTCAAGATTTTGGTTGCCCACAAACATATGCAGATGAAGTGCTTAGGTTTCTTGATTATATAAAAGAATTCCGATTTACAATCAGCAAGATCCAGCTATCTGATAATTTCAATTCCCACATTTCATCAAACAACTAAGATCAAGGCAGTAAAAAGTAATGACACTAAGATTGCCAAAATGGTAGATATCAATACCAGAGAAAGCAAGCCAAATCATACCAGAATGATGCAAACACCACAAACCTATTCGCAATTATAGCCCGGGAAAGGGTGGTTACTCAAAACTCTTGAGAAATGCAGTCAAAATGGATGGTTTTAGCCCCAAATCAGCAAGGCCCAGAATTGGCTGCCTGTTTACTAAAGCATATATATATATAGAGAGAGAGAGAGAGAGAGAGACTCACACACACACCACACACATAAAAAGAATAAAGAAAGCAGTAAGGAAATCTGGTGGATGTCCCCATTTCCAATAAAGAATGTAACTTTACCCAAGAAATTCTAAAAATTACACCAAAAACATTCACAATAAATGTGGGCTAGCACATTATTTACTTCAGAATACCAACCCAATTTAAGAAATGGTTTAGCGAAAGAGGTAATGGAGAAAAGAAACAGTGATCTCTTCCCAATACCTGTTACAATGGCCCACCACTCCTGAATTTAGAATTCAAACCCGAAGACAAATGGGCTCTTCCCAAATTCCCTGCTTTCAAAAAGCCCTCCAAAAGTTGAATCAATTGGCTTGCAAAAAAGCGCCAGAAATAGTGTAAGACAAGCGAGGTGTGCAGTAACTGTAAAAAAAGTAAAAGAGCCCAACGAAAGCAGTGATTGTGTAAGGTAATTTTCAGACAACTAGAGCACACGCGTCTGCAAGCTGATGAGTGTTTGGGAAGTCAGCAGCAGCAGCAGCAGCAGCAGCAGCAGAGGGTTGCAGAGGTATGGACCCCAGATACAAGGAATCAATTAGATTGCTTTGTTTCAAGGGAAGGTATCGTGGCCTCTTGAGTTGAAGTCTTTTTCAATCCAGATCGCTTTTAAAAAAAAAAATAGTAATTATATAATGATATTAATATTTTAATAAATAGAACAATATCGACTCGATCTATACATCAATATAATAATAAATATTAAAATAAATTACTATAAACTCCTATAAAGCAAAATAAATACATACACGTCTAATAGAACTCAAATTCATGACCTCATGTTTATTTGTAAAACTTTAATTTTAATGATTAGGCTAAGACATTGTTGGCGTAAACAAAGGTTAAAGAGTGGCATCTATGGATTGCCACAAGAGTACATTTATGGATGCTTATGATAGTTCAACTTTAGTTTAATTAGATTGATTTGAATTGACTTAAAAATGGATTTGATGATTTACCTTGTGTTGTTCCAAAAAGAACAACAGAAAAGGTTGAAGTATATTATTCAATGTTTAGGGGTTCTATCATTCTAAAAGCTCAGGTAAACTCTCCGATGATGTAGCAGATCCTGCAAAACAAGACGATGTTAAGTCTAAGCCGAAGGGGTTCCGACAATGTCTCTCTGACGCTCAAATCAAATAGAGTTTAAAGTCTCAGAGAGAAAGAGCATAGATAGTTGGAGTAGCAAAAGTTATACTTGATGATGGAGAGCCAATATTTATACATGTTGATTTGATTTGTACTATTGCACGTGCACCCTTAATCTAAAGCATGATTGATGTTGTGCAGTGAGCCACACATATAAGTGTAATAACAGTGATGGGGACACTCCAATGTTTGGGGCTCAAAATCTCATTGTAGAAATGTTGGGTTCTAAACTTATTGGGAGCATGTGTGAGTGGGTGCGTGCGTGGGTAAAAAAAAAAGTGTAATAACAGTGATAGAAGTGGTCCCAGCCGACAGTACGGGTACCTTTTTGTTAGACAAGGGTAGAGGTTCCAATTAGATGGTACAGAGGTCTCCGCCGGATACCTTGGGTACTTGAGAGAATATGCAAGATAGGAAGTCTTTCGACTGGCCTTTAATGTGTCATTCTAGAGGTCTCTGGTGTGAGCCCTCTGGGATGTAACCATATAATTGTTGATGGCCTTCGTTCTTGAAGGTCTTTCATGACTAATTATAAATATCCCAAATCAGAAGTCCCCCCACTTATCAAGTTTAGGAGAGATGAAGCTTGGTAAGTGGACAAAATATGACCTTCAAGCCTTAGCTAGTGTTCTGCAAACTTCTGAAAGGTATGTGAAAACCTTCGGACTTGCACAAATTCTCGCTCGAGATTGGGTGACGTCACATGAAATTTGAATTCTGACACGCAGATCTAATAATCTAGCACGCTACCAGATCACGCCCTTGCACTTGTCAGCTATCCGTACTCACCGATGAATACGAACTTCTTCTCCCGTCCCCTATTGATATGATCTGTCTCCCTCCCTTTAGGAGTAAGACCTTATTTTTGGCATACTTTGAAGCGGGTCTAAAGCTACCCTCACACCCTTTAGTATAGGAGATACTTAGAAATTTGGATCTTTGCATTTCCCAACTGACCCTTGGGTCCGAAAGAACTATTTCTACCTTTGTGATTTTCATGTCCTTCCTTTGCATTACTCCTACTTTCAAAACTTTTGTACTTTACACCAATTCAATACTAACATAAGGGATAGAGGATCTTACTAGTGAAAGGTAAAAGCCTAGGGAAGGCGTGTGGATCATCCCGGAAGGAGCGCGAATGCGGAAGCGTCATACAAAATAAATTATGAAAATTTAAAGTCATACATAAATGTAAATTACACGTTCAAGGGGTGTTCTCTTGAACCTCCGGGACATTCGGTGTATCTCATGACTAAATTAAAAGCATGCAAATTATGGAGGCCATAGGGTATAGAAACGAAAAACACCAAAGCGAAATAACCTACCCAGTTGTCGTTTTGTCTTCAAACCGCTACTCGCGTTATTCCCGTTTTGCACCAAGACCTCGAATATGAGACCCTCTAAATCGTACACGCAATCCACCCACGTATCTTGATCCTCGTGCTAGCAAAAAACCAAGTGTATGTATTTAGAGATGATGGATCGACCAAACGTTATGAATTAACGTGATCAATCCTCTTTAGGTTTAATTGTATGAAACAAAGAACCAAAAGACTTGTCTTGGGAAAGGGGGGTGGACGAGCAAAGAGAGAGAGACGAGTGGTGTGTGTGTGTGTGTGTGTGTTTCTTGATTTTCATCATCCTTCTAACGTTTTAATCTAGGATATATAGAGGAGGAATCCTATTCCTCTTCACACTCCAACTTTAGAAGCTTGGTTTGATAGGATTTTGACCTAGTCAAAGTCCTAGTCAAACTAGGCTTAGATTAGTCAAACCAATCTTGGCCATTGATCTTTCCTCTTTAATCTCAACCATCTATTTATTTTATGGAATATTTAAATCTCATTTAAATAATCTAGGGGCTTTTAAAGGGATAATTGCATAAAATCCCCCGTGTTAAAAATGGAGAAATTATTTAAAAAATGCAAAAAAAAAAGAATGTCAGCATAAATGCTAACATTTGTGTCATTGAAGACAGGGGTTAAACCCCATTTTATTGCATTGTGTCAGCATAAATGCTGACATTTGTGTCATTGAAGACGGGTACGGTTGACTGAAAGTTGGAGCCTTCACTTTCACATGAAGGCTCCAGCCTTCACTTCTATATAAGACGGGGGACATCGCCATTATCTGGCACCTTTCGGTGGGCGGTAATCCTATCACGGGAGTAGATACACGGCGCTCAATTCCACAATGACAGGAATATTGCTCTAACTTATTGGGGTTTGTTCCGAAGGAGAATGCATTTAAGGGCTCCCGGATAAGACTACCCATCTTACATGAATGGCTGGTGGTCAACACTTGTGATGATAACAGTCCCTGGGAGGAAGTATTGCAAGAGGCACGTGTATGTGCTTTGTGCATTCTTGGTGGATTGTTGTGTCCTAATGCCACTGGAAACTGTGTGTCCCTATTGTATTTGCAACACATGGAGGACATTGAAGATGGCCCCCCTAATTGGGGTAGTGCGGTGTTGGGATATATGTACAGGGAGCTTTATATGGCGTCGCAACGCGGTAAAATGAACATAGGTGGGGCTATGCAACTACTACAAATATGGGCATGGTCCCGTATTACTACAATAGCACCTATTCGGTCCGATGATGTGTTAGAGATATGTCCAATCATCATTGATGACAAAAATATTCTACCTCTCCCGCCATATGCCGCAAGGTATACATAATTCATTTATACATTTAATCGTAAAATATCTCACTTTTTTTTATTATTATTTTAATTATATGTGGTATTTTTCATAAATCGGAAAGCCGGACGATCATAACCCACAAATCATATGACTCAATTCGTTGACCTCCATAAAATATAACAATATCAATATTGTTTTGATATGTCATATCTTCATAAAAAAATATAAAAAAAAATCATCACAACAAAAACGAGCAAAATAAAGTTTATATAACGTAAAATTTTAAGAAAAACAACTTACTGTAATCGCAACTGCAATTTTTTCAATTAATTTTCGTCGACTCCCGCTCAAAACACTGAAATTTTTTCTCTCCACACACACTGAAAATGTTTTCTTCTCCGAATGTAACAAATGATCTCGGACTGGCTTGCACATATATATATATATATATATACACACAAACCCATGCATTAAAGGGGATGGGACACATGCATCCATGGGACATGCATGCGTCCCATCAAGCATGTGAAGGCTGGTTTTTTACCAGCCTTCACGGACTTTTAAAAGCACTCTGAAGACGGGGTTTGAAACCCCGTCTTCAGAGTGTCATCAAGCATGTGAAGGCTGGTCAAAACCAGCCTTCACGGACTTTTAGAGAGACGAAGTTTGAAATCCCGTCTCTCTAAATGTGCTCAGGCAAGATGCCTAGCACAATGTTATAAAACGGGGGTTGAAACCCTGTCTCTTCCCGTCTTTGCCTAATTCTGAAATTGGTGTGGAAACAGACCAATTTTGATTTTTTTTTTTTTGCATTTTATAAATAATTTTACCGTTAAAAATATAGACAAAAAAACCCCATATTTTTGGAAATAATGCATACTCTCCCTTATCATTAGTTGCCACTAATGGTGTTAAATTTTTCACCGATGTGCCCGTTATGCCCTTACGTTATTAACCATTGATCTTCAACAATGTAAACTGAATGGTCCAGATTTTAAGAAAATTTAAAAATATATTATATATTAATTTGTATATATAATTATATATATAGTAACATATATATGCAAAATACACATATATATATATAGATACATATATATTAAAACATGGAGTGACGTCGCCGCCGCTAGGGACGACGGCGACGTCGACCCAGAAGGGGGCGACCGCGCATCTCCCTGGATCTGGGCGACCTCCGTCACCCCCCTAGCGCCGCCCCCCTTTTGTAGGGGCAATGGTTGTCGCCCTTTTTTTTTTCCTTTTTTTAAATTTATTTTTATTTTTATTTTTTGTTTGGTAAATTTAATATGATAAATTAATTTCACTATGCATTTTTATATTTATTTATAGTAATTTGTTTAGATAATATGAAAGTAATTATATATTTAAACATTAAAAAGTATTTTTATGTTTGTTTAAGGTAATTTATAAAAATAATATAATTTTAAAATATATCCAACACAAAATTCTTGACGTATTGTCTTGTTTTCACGAAGGAACTTGGACACTAACTCTGATCATCGTGTTTCGGCACAGGACTGAGAGTGGTAGTGTTAGTCGAGGTAGAACAAATGAATATCCTCGCCTCCAATTTGAGAGTTAACTAAGTAAAATTAATTTAGTTGAATCTTTTAAGTTAAGAGTTAACTTAGCTAAATTAGTTAGTTGAAATTTTTAATTATTTAAGAGTTAATTTAATTAAATTAGATTAGTTGAAACTTTTATATTGAGAGTTAACTAAGTTAAATTAGTTTAGTTTGAAAATTTTATATTTAGAGTTAACTTAGTTAAATTAATTTATTTCAAACTTTTAATTTGAGAGTTACCCAAATTAAATTAATTTAGTTAATTCTCAATTCTTGCCCAACTAATTCCCAACACATTTTAACTCAGGGTGTGATCACTTGTATCTTTTTCCTTTCTCTTCATCGCATGCTGCCAAAGACAGCTAAAGTCAACAGCAGCAGTTTCTAGCAATCTGCCCAACCAAACTCTTGAAACCTCGTAAACAAATGAAGTCAACGGGTAGAAATTGCCCACTAACTGCCGCATGTCGGGCTGTATGTGGAACTTTTCATCACCTTCATAGCCGTCAGATCATGATGTGGTATGATCTGATACCATGAATGATTCTCACTCTGAAAAGAGAACTTGAGAATTTGCCAAAATATATATCCCCTGAGCAAAAGAGAACAGATTTCTTCCTTTTCTTGGTCGTTAGCAAAGATAGAGTGAAATTCAGACAGGAACTCAGGAAGGGAAAAGATGAGAATTCAGGACAAGAACTCAAAATCTCCTACCGTTCATGCATGCGCTGAGACTGGAGATCTTAATGGCTTGCAGACGCTGCTTCGCCACAACCCTTCTCTTCTTAACGAAAGAACCGTTCTTGTAAGACCATACTTCTCTCTCTACATCTCTCTCTCTCTCTCTCTACATGTATATATATATATATATGTCTATGTTTGTGCGATTCTTGCCACATTATATTCATATATCTGTACTGATTATACATGGAAGAGTTCGGGGGCTGTCATCATCTGGTTTTTAGCAGAGAAACATGTCATCCCTCTCGTATGTTCTTTCACAAAGTCAATGTAGACGTCTTGCCCAATCCCAGATCAACGGCCTGGATTTATGGGCTCTTCTCTTGATCTTTAAATTAAAAACGTGTTAGAACGCTAGACTTCGTTAATTCAAGAATGTCCTAACCATTGTAACCCGCATATCATCAAATTTCTAACACAGAAATTTTTGTTCCCAGAACTTTGTTGTGGTCAACCTTCACATGTTTTGGGGATGGACTTGAGTATTGATATGTTCAAGTCTCCGGCACAGAAAATTGTAGTTTTGTTCCCATATGTTATGATTTTATCGTATTGCATCGTATCACTTGAAATTTTTTTCAATTTTGATCTTCACGTCATTTTCTGTTCAATAACGCCACGTGAGAAAATTGGGGTTAAATGTAATTTGTCCCCCTGTGTTAACCAAAAAGAGCAATTATCCCCCATTAAAAAAATAACTAGCAATTTACCCCCGTGTTATTCACAATGCAGCAAACAACCTCCTCACAGGAGGTTTTTTGCTCCGTTTTTAGGGAATTTTTTGTTTCATTTTTTAAAATACAAGGGGTAAATTGCTATTTATTTTTTCACATAGGGTTTTTTGCACATTTTGCATATCACAAGAGGGATAATTGCATTTTTCCCAAGAAAATTGTAACAAATGGAACTAAATTGAAAAAGGCCATGAAACAAAAAATGCAATTTTACTGGTTATAAACCAGATAAATTCTAATTTATGAGTAAGGATTTCAAAGACAAAAGGGATTTTTCTGCATGTATTTTGCATAAGAAGATCAACATTATAACTGTATATATGCCTTCTCCGCTTCCAACTATGCCTAAAGTGGCAAGTAAATTTTGATTTCTCGTTTTGATGTTCAAGAATTTGGCCTTTTTTATACCTAAAACAGTATGTTGAATTCGAGCAAGCGTTTTCTGGTTCGTTTACATGTTTGTTTTTGCTTGGCTTACGATGTGTTTGTTAACAAAGCACGTCGATTTGATTTCGCTGTTATATGTGACACACTCTATGATTTATGGGAATACAGACAGTACAGACACCGTTGCACGTCTCGTCTGGTCAGAATAGAGTCGAGATAGTGAAGCATTTGCTTGAGTGGACAGGGCCAGGGGAAGTCGAGTTGGAAGCTAAAAATGTTGTATGTATAAGTATTCGTCGAACTGAATTTCTATTTCATTAGTCCCCTCTTGTATTTGCTTGTTGCATTACTGCTGCATTCTGTTTGCTTGTTGCAGTACGGTGAGACTCCGTTGCACGTTGCAGTGAAGAATGGTTGCAATGAAGTAGTGAGGATGCTTCTTGATTATGGTGCCGACGTTGAAGCCAGGACTAATGTAAATGTTATCTCTGTTCACGGGAAATTCTAACCCAGACCGGGAATTTTATCTTTTGTTTACGCTATAAGTTGCTACTTGCTCATATGTTTGCATCTTCTTGCAGAATTCGATGACACCGTTACATCTTGCTGTGGGTTTTGCTCTGCGAACTGGAGACGACACGTCTGTGAAGACGTTGTTAGAGTTCAATGCAGATTGCTCGGCTGAAGATGATGTATCCGCTTTCTGTTTGATTAACAACATTATTTCTGTCCCGTCCTATTAACCTTGAAGTTTTGATTCGCAGGAGGGTATGATGCCTTACAATTATCTTCCGGAAGGGGAAGAAAATGAAGAGTTGCATAGACTCCTGTACGTCGAAGAACAGAGTGACTACGATACCACGGACCACTCAACGACTGGATACCAAAGCGATGAAGAGTCAAGGAAGTCCAATGATGGAATGGAAGGAAAGATGAATGAGTTTGAGTATGAGTTATCAAAGATAGTAGGACTACATGATCTCAAACAGCAGCTCCGGAAATGGGCTAAAGGAATGCTGTTGGATGAGAAACGTCGGGCGATGGGGTCGAATCTCGGGCCAAGAAAACCGCCTCATATGGCATTCCTTGGAAATCCTGGGACAGGTATATGGCCAAATAGCTCTGTTGTGTACTTTTGATGCGGTTGGACTCTAATTTTTCCTGTGTTTGTGCTCGTTTCCTGCACAGGTAAGACAACTGTAGCACGAATCTTAGGCAAACTACTCCATTCTGTCGGCATTCTTTCTTCAGATACGGTAAAGGAAGTGCAAAGAACAGATTTGGTAGGGGAATATATAGGCCAAACAGGACCAAAGACTAGAAATAAGGTAATGCTGCATGATTCTTGAAATTCTACGGTTTCTTTAGCCCGTTGCATCTGATCAACGTCTATCGATGCATCCAGATTGAAGAGGCAATGGGGGGAATACTGTTTGTAGACGAGGCATACCGTTTGGCAATCGAGCAGAAGACAGGCTATCCAGATTTTGGTGTGGAAGCGTTAGAAGAGATCATGTCTGTCCTGGAAGACGGGGATCTGGTAGTGATATTCGCGGGCTACACTGAACCGATGAAGCGTGTGTTCTCATCAAACGAAGGGTTCTGCAGACGAGTAACACATTTCTTCCAGTTTGATGATTTCTCATGCAAAGAGCTTGCAGAAATGCTGATGGTAAAGATGGGCAGGCAGGACGAGAAGAGCCGGCTGTGTGGATTTAAGCTGCATTCGTCGTGTACGTTTGATGCCGTTGTTGCAGTGATAGAGAGGAACTCCACTGAAAAGCTCAGGAATAAAATGAACGGAGGCTTGGTCGATCATATGCTCAACAATGCAAGGGAAAATTTAGATTCCAGGCTGAGTTTCGACTCTAAAGGCGATGAACTATTGACAATCACGTTGCACGATCTAGAGGCCGGACTTCAACTGTTGTCCCAACGAGTGAAGGTCGACTGAAATCGTTGTCGTCTCTATCGTAGATGGATATGTATTTGTCGAATTCGTGATCGCCCTTTTCATGAAGACGATCTAGTTCCATTTTTTACACAAACATTCGTGAGACTACGGAACAGAATAAGGATATTAAGCAAACAAATGATTTCCTGTTGCAATTTTTATTGTATTTTCTGTTTTATTTCAGATATACAGACTATGTGTATAAAGATCACGTTATTAATTTTATTTTTAAAAAAAAATTATACACGTGATATGTATATATGAAATTCCGTGCATGTTAAAATAGGGAGGATTCATCTATGTGATTTATGAGCCGGAGAGAAGGTACATATCTCGTTTCTTACATATGGGGATGCAGCTTTCACAGTTGGAAAATTTAGTAAAAGATAATAATTATTTAGGATTAATTATACTCTCCTCGTCTAAGGTTTAGTGTAATTATACATAGATCCCCTGTAGTTTGAAAAATTATATTTAGTACCGTTGAGATTTGCTTCTGTCTAACAAATAGGTCCCTCTGTTAATCAAAGTTCACAGAATTTATTGATATTAGCTAAAAAAAAATCGAATTAAATGTGATATTTGTCATCGATTGACTTATTATTGAATTATTGTAGGTCAAACGAATTTTTTTATAACCAAACTACTCTTATGTATCGTCACACATTAATGTAGGAGATGAGATATATCTTCACCGTTATAAGAGTAATTTAGTTATAAAAGATTTGTTTGGCTTGCATTAAATCATTAATAAGTCAATCGATGGTAAATATTGATTTTCATTCAGTTTTTTTTGTTAATATTAACTAATTCGGTGAATTTTAACTAACGGATTGACCTATTTATTAGACAGAAGCAAACATCAAGGATATTAGATGTAATTTTTCAAACTACAAGAGGTATACATATAATTACACTAAACTTCAGGGGAGGAAAGTGTAATTATTCCTAATTATTATGCAGATATAATAATCAGAAGAAACAATGAAATTGAGTCAATTACATAAGAAACTATAAGGAAATTAAAGACAAGAATCCTTTCACATACTTCAAAGATACATGGGGATTAAGGTTTTGAACTTGGTTCCCGCACAAATTGTTCATCTATTTGATGGAAGTTTAAAGATAATGACAAAAAAAAAAGAGTTTGGCTGGTATAAACCAATAACAGAAATTTTTTGTCTGGATCAGGTTGGACCGAATCAAACCAATCACAGAGCAAGTGTATTGCACTTACCATATGATTGGTCATTTTTCCTGAACTGTACACCAATCACATGGTAAATGTATTGCACTTATGATTGGTTTAGGTTTGACCGAACCAGGTCCGGGTTAGAATTTCCCACCAATAACATGTTAAAAGTCTAAGTTACTTATCTTAAACTGTACACACACGAGCTTAAGCCAAAAAATATAAACAGCCTCTGTCTTTTGCAAAAGTACAACTACACCTCATAGGTTATACTTGTAATTACAATTACACACTCTATTTAAAAGCAAAGCTTATACAAACACTCCCTAAAAAATATTACACTAACACCCCTTAGGGGGTGTAGCTATAATTTTGCAAAAATATGAGTTGTTTGGGTAACTAATCTGAGGGTGTCTAATTTACCCTATTTTTAGTAATCCACATTTTTATTAATGTAAATGATGCTGATAAAAGGTTAAGATTATGGGCATGTTTATTATTTTGAATGTGATTATGATGTAATAGATTAATGAATGATATTATTTTGGATAAATAGTTATAGGCTAATATAATATTTTGTTTACTTACTATGATATGTTGTAGGATTGTAGGCTAATATAAACCGACTCTAGGAGAAAAATTTAATTTTTTCTATCCTCGAGGATATTAAAGTAAATATAATACTCAATAGAAAGGCTATATGAACTAATGCACAAATTATAACTTGGCTCAATTTTCTGATGATTTGAATATCACCTCTTGAGATGGTATTCAAATCATAGATTTATCATTTATTATAACAGGCCCTTGATTCAAATTAAGGGCTCATACTTTTTCAAGTAAACATAAGTTTAGGAGTGATTGGCTATAAATTATGCCTAATCATGGGTAGTAAATATGCCCTATATGTAGAATGATAACAAATATTAGTGAAGGTATATTTAGTTTTAGAAACTTTAGGGGGGATGTATCAACATTTAAATCAAACTTTAGGGACTGATTATGTAAATATCAAACAGTTGAATTGCCACTTTCGAAGTAAGTTGAATTTCCGTTCAATTTTTATGCTAAAATCAACATATACTCCTTTAACATATTAAAAAAAATATCCTTTAACTTCATTAGAAAAAACTCCTTTAACATCATTAACAATTGGTCTATCTGTTAGATAATAAAAAATTATAAGAATACTAAATTTAATTTTTTAAACTCGATGAGGTTTATATATAATTACATCAAACCTCAAAAGATGATGTTGTAATTATCCTATGGGTGAATTACAATGACCTCCCCGTTTGGTATAATTACGGATACCCCTCTTTGTTTTAAAAATTACAAATACCCTCATGAGCTTTATAATTTTTAACCAAAGGACTAAAATAGTCCATTTTACCCTTGATTTTTTTTTTTTAGAAAATTGCCCGAGGCCCCGAGGCAAATCACATTATTGGTCATCTGTATAGAAACCTTAAGAAACCTCTCCTTGCATATTTTTGTCCAAAACAATTTAGAAACGTTTAAAAAATAATGTAATTTGCATAAGGGCATTTTGGTCAGTTTTCCCATAAAAATATATGAAAATGTGTTATTTGTAAGACGATTACAAACTTCATGGGGTATTTGTAATTTTTAAAATAATGAAGGAGTATTCGTAATTATGTCAAGTCTCAAAAGATGTCATCGTAATTCACCCTTATCCTGTCTTTATATATAATGATCCATCCATCTAATTTATTAATATGTATATTTGAAGGAAGTCTTTGACTTCAATAGTTCAATTTTGACCAAAATTCTAATTTTCTAGAATTTTGAAATTTTTTTAAATGTAAAAATATTATATTTGGTAGGTAGACATTAATGGCATATGTTATAATTTTCAATGTATTTGGCCTCTTTAAATTACATCATTTATTAATTTATTGTTATATTTTTTAATTTTGAGAATATTGATTCTAACATATATATATATATATATATCCTTCACCCCACATATATATTTGTAGTGTGCACTGTATATATCGATTTTTTTAAAGATTTCAAATAATTTTTACAATGCATTCTAATTTTTTTCCTTAAATGCATGGAGAACTTATCGTCATTAACATAATTAAAAAATATAGTTAACTAACTTTTTTTATATTTATCAATATTATTTATCTTTAATTTATACTTTTGATTATGATCTCCGTGATTTTAGTTTACCACTTAATTTTTCAAAATTTAATTAGTGTAGCTTCAGCGTTGGATAAAATAGAGTAATTTGATTTTATATACATATATTAATATTAGCTATTTGAAATTCATAATTTTGGATATGATCATCTTTTTCTTAGCTCAACACTTATTTTCAAAAGTGGGGTAATTTTTCAATTGACATTTTTGCAAATGCTAATTTGTGAGAAGTTTTGAATTTTATAATTATAATAATATTCCTATTGGTACATACAAATTTCCATATATATAAATTTTCTAAAATCCAGTCATCTACTTATTAAATGCCATTTATATTTATTTAATTATTAAATTCTAAATATTATAATTTGTGATATACTTTTATTATAATATAATATTTTGTTTAGAAATTATTTTCTTTCTATGGTTCCTAATTATAATATGACACCCTTATTCATAAAATGTTAATTTTGTAATTATCTTCCATTTCATATCTTTGTCTTTTGTTTTATATAATAATTTTGTCGATTGTTAATTTTGTCTTTTGTTTATTCAATCTACATATAAAAATGAAGGGATTTGTTGAGATTATATCTTTTATTTTATATATAATACTAAAATGTCATATTGGATAGCATATTCAATCACCAAAATTAATTTTTAATTGTGCTAAATAAATCTTTCGATGCATTTAACCATTTGTGTATATGTCAGATTGGATAGCATAATTAATTTTGGAATCATTGACTTCAATTATAAAAATAATTTCTAATTATGCTAAAATAATCTTTCTATGTATTAAACAATTTATGTTTTAAATCAATTATTTCTCCATAATTCTTTCCAAATTTTCTTTCATAATGTTTTTGCTAAAATTGCGACATCATTGTGTAGCTAATGAATAATCACTAAAAATTTGCCTAATACCATGCAATTAATTAAGCATTTTTTCATTATTTGATGTCCACCTCTTCTCATCTCATTAAAGTATATATATAGTGGGATATTTTTTATTTGTTCAACTTTTTGTCATATCCTACTTCTAACCTAATTTATTTTTTAGTTTTCTTGATGAATTTAACTTCTTTTGAATTTTTATTTATTGTTTAACATTTTTTTATACTTTTCATGCTTAAGTTTCGAGTATGCTATTCCAATAAACATACGACAAATCCTTTTACTTTATTTTATGCGTTCCAAAACTTAAAGAATTATTTTGAGTTTAAGATTATAGGATGTTCACATTTTCTCATCTCATTTAACTATATATAGTGGGACTTTTTTTAATCTGTTCAAGGTTTTGTCATAGCCTACTTCTAATTCTAATTTAATTTTTAATTTTCTTGAAGAATTTAACTTCTTTTTGAATTTTTATTTGTTGGTTAATGTTTTCTCTACTTTTTCAGGCTTAAGTTTCGAGCATGCTATTCCAAACAACTTACGACAAATCCATTTATTTTATTTTATGCGTTCACAAGTTTTAAATAAGTCTTTTGAGTTTGACATTACGAGCTAATATTTTAGTATATGGGTGAAACAATAGCATAAGGGGCATGGAAATTTGGACCAAAAGTACCAAAAAGTAAACAACGATAGAGATTTTACTATATAATTTTGACATTAGAAAAAAATACAAATATTATATTAAATAGTCGAACATAAAAAGCAAAATGAATATTGAAAAGTCTCAAGAAAATAAAATAATCAATATATATATATTTCTACATAATAATTTAATAATTACTTGCATGCACAAGTAAGATATATATTTGATTCCTTTTTTATAGTGATAACTTTGTAAAAATTGTCAGCAGACTTCCAGATATTGATTTGACGAATTTCATTAATTTTGTATTTGTGATCAATTGTTATTTTTCTTATGATTTAGTGGGCTTCCATGACATCAAAGTTATGAAATAGGATAATACATAATATCGTTTAAGCAAACTTAACATATATTTTATAATCTTATTTTTTTGCCAAAACTATTTTTTTATTCGTTTTATTATATTTATATCTACTAATAATATTTTTTAGTATTATTTATTTCTTCAGTATTGATTAGTTACTTGAAGTTCTGTAATATTCACATATTTTTTTTCCCTTTTGGTAACAATTATATAGAAGTAATGATACCATACTATTAGTTTTATGATAGAAAATTATATTATATAGTAACATTATATAATAAGATGATGTAATATTGATATGCGATTTTGTTACATAGATATTAGTATAAAAAATATTTTTTTATTAAAAATATTTATGTTTCATCCAACAATTATATCAGAAGAGTCAATAAAACTAATAATTAGTTAAAATTTAAGTTTATTGGATGTATATCTCTTCATTCTTATTTTGATAATTGTAAACTTTTGTAATTTTATTGATATTGATTAATTGTGATTTGGAGAAAAGAATAGTTTTATATTATTGATCTCATTCAAACTAAAAAAAAAAAACTAACTTTTACATAATTTTTTTTGTAAGACATAATTTTAGCCATAATAAAATTAAACCCGTGCATAGCACGGGGCACACACTAGTGATCTAATATACAAAAATTAATAACAAATTACTTGATCATGGCTCATCCTTATCAATGATATAAAATTTACTTCACAAATTTAAGCATACTTAATTATCCACTATATATAATCTTGTTCGTCCTTATCTACTTGAATTAAAATATTTATTTACTTCTTTTTTATTTTCCCTTTCAAAAAATTCATTGACAGGAAATATACCAAACCAATCATATCTTTTCCTATAAAAATATTGAATATCGGCTATTTGGTGGATTATTAATTAATTTTATCTTTGTTGACATTGGAGACATAAAAAACAAATAATTAGACCTCCCTGGTTCAGTATTATAAACACAATAATTATGGCACTAAAAAGTCAAAGTTCGTAGTCGTTTGACTAATTTATTTTATTAGTATGTTGCTATTTATGATATGATTAAACCTTTATATTTCAAACTTACCACCTATACTTCTATATTATTATTAAAAAAATTATATATACCAACTTCTTAATACTCATATTTATCCTTTGATTTATTTCGTCGCTTAAAAAAATAATCAGAATAGTATTTTTAATATTTTTTTTTAATAATCTCCAATTGCAATTTTTTTCAAGCCACTACTCGATATTTTTTCGCACCTTATTCTCCACGTTTCTTCTTCTCACACAAACTAAATTTTTATATTTTTAATAAACACACAATTATAATTCATTTTGTCATTCTCATCTCACTCCATGTTCTTTTCTTACAAATTTCTTTGTTTCTCCTCCCCTGACACTAGGTTTGTTTCTTTTCACAATCGGTTTTTTGTTGTTCATCTCATGTCACAATTTTCTTTTTTATGCTCGGAGAAATTGTGCACGACGATAATTTCAATCTTTGTTTAAGCCCCCAAAAGTTTTACAATTTTTTAAAAAACAAATTACTTAAAAGTTTAAATTTTTTTGTATACTGCACCCCCCCTCCCCCTCCCCAATAATATGGAAATGTAATATTTATGTATAAGTATAAATTTTTAGCCCTTCAAATTTCCTTCTTTGTATCCGTACCTGGTATTGTTAGAAGAAAATTTATTATTATCAATTTTATTGGATATGGACTAAAGTCATAGTAAATAACTATTATTATAATCATGATTAAGTGTAATCACGGCCAATAATCATTGTGTGGCCGTAGTCAATGATTATTTACTATGATTATTTATTTTTAACAATAAAAATTAGCCATGATAAATGTTATATTTCCTCTAGTGTATGAATTATGTATGTATAAAATTACTCTTATTTTTCTTTACTCAAATATATTTCATAAGCCTATAGGTGTAATTTCAACTAAAAGATAGTAACCGCCAACATCTATAATTTTTATTTTAAAAAAAAACGTATGTATATAAATTTATTTCTTGATGCTCTTATGAAAAAAAATGTAACGTGCTTAATACTTTTTTTCCCCACAAATATATATATAGATTTTTTCTTTTTAATTTTGCACATGCATAAAGTATGTCCGGCTACTGGTATCATATATTAAGTGTGAGGAGGTTAGAGTAACCACCTTTGATTGTGAAAATGTATTATGATCAAAATATCATCAAGTATATATATATATTACAAAAAATGACCACCTTTTTTATTTTGTTTTCTATCAATAGTATATTGTTCATGCACGATTTAAAATAATAAAAATTATTCAAGAAAACATTAGTTACGATCAATTAATTATTTTATTTTTCTATGTTCCGCATATTTAAATAAAAATATGAAGTATGCACATGTATCGAGTGTGCTACGATAAGTCAGTAAGAAATTAAGAACATCACCATGTAAGATTATTTATATTAGTAATAGAATCTCATTCGATGCATATGCATAATTAATTTTTTTGGTTTAATTACTATAAAAGGAAATAAATACAAAATGAATAATTAATCAAAAGGGATAAAATGAATTAACTTTAGATATGCATGCATGGAAAAAAAATTGAAAGAAAATTCACTTTAAAAATATAGTGAAAAAATAAGTGCATTTGAAAATATTTTAATTTACATATATTTTAGGATAAATTACATCCACCTCCCTTGAGGTTTGGCATAATTACAAATACCCTCTCGTTGTTTGAAAAATTACAAATACCCCCTGAGGTTTGTAATTTTTAACCAAAGGCTTGAAATTGACTATTTTGCCCTTAAATTTTTTATTAAAATTATAGAAATATCAGCCGAGGCAAATTGCATATTTCTCCTCTGTATAAAAAATTTAAGAAACCTCTCCCTATGCATTATAGTCCAATTTTTTTTAAGAATTAAATAAAAAATAATTCAGTGCATAAGGGCAATTTGGTCAATTTACCTATAAAAATGGATTGAAATGAGTTATTTGTTAGACGGTTACAAACCTCGGATGGGTAATTATAATTTCTCAAACAACGAGAAAATATTTATAATTATGTCAAATTTCAGGGGAGGTAATTGTAATTTACCCTATATTTTACCAACCAATGATAGTTACTATAAACTCAGTTAGAGACTCCCACTCCACTTGATATAATTTATCATTCATTTCAATACTATATAATATGATTTCGTCAGCAATACTTAGGATATCTTAACTTAAAAATGGCAAAAGATTTAAATAAAAAAATATCCCTTTGACTGAAATTGCCATTCCAAAGGTCTATGAAGTCTTGTAAGGCTTATCCACTCAACTGATTTCAATCACCAAAGGGATACGTTTAAACACAAATATCTTCATCTCTTTATTTAATTCCAAACTCCAAACACCATTTGTTCTTACTCACTCTTTCAATCTATTCATGTTCTTGGGCCAAAAGGGAAAAAAGGGACAGTGAAAAACACACAGAAAAATGGCAGGCGGAGGAGTTGTGGACCCAAAGGGTGGAGGAAGGGCTCATCTCTATGAGTACAGAATCACACCTTACTTCATTTTTGCCTGCATTGTTGGATCCTTGGGGGGTTCTTTGTTCGGCTACGATCTCGGCGTTTCTGGCGAGTGATACGTGTTTTTTGTCTGTTTTTGTGCTGGATCTTTATTGGGTTTCTCAAAGTATTGTCTTTTATTGCCTGTCATTGTTCAATCATTGGTTGTTTTGGGCTTTTTCTGCTTTAATGAATCTGTTGTTGTTGAATAAGATGCATGGAAGACAATTAGAGATGAATTGATAAAAGGGTTCTTATCTTTTTGAGTAATTCTTGAATGTAAATTATCAAGTTTACAGTATTGAAATCTATGCTTTGATCACAGGAGGAGTGACCTCCATGGATGACTTCTTGGTGGAATTCTTTCCCAGTATCTATGAGAGAAAACAGGATCATCTCAGAGAAACAGATTACTGTAAATATGACAATCAGCTCCTAACTCTTTTCACTTCATCTCTGTACTTTGCTGCTCTTGTTTCGACCTTTGGGGCGTCTCACGTTACCCGAAATAAAGGCCGGAGGGCTAGTATCATTTGTGGATCAATCAGTTTCTTTGCAGGAGCAATCCTCAATGCATCTGCACAAAACATTGCAATGCTGATCATTGGTAGACTGCTTCTTGGTGTTGGAATTGGATTTGGTAACCAAGTAAGCATATGTGCTAATGCAAAAGAAATCATACATATAGGTTTCATTGAACTTACACATGTTTACTTGGCTTTCACACAGGCAGTCCCTTTGTATCTTTCAGAAATGGCGCCAGCGAAAATAAGGGGTGTCGTTAACCAGCTCTTTCAGCTGACGACGTGCTTGGGGATCCTCATAGCGAACTTTGTGAATTATGGGGTGGAAAGAATTCATCCATGGGGATGGAGATTGTCTCTTGGTCTGGCTGCAGCTCCGGCTACTGTGATGTTCGTTGGCGGGCTTTTCCTTCCAGAGACGCCCAACAGTCTTGTCGAACAGGGACGATTAGAGGAAGGCAGACGGGTACTAGAGAAAGTCAGAGGCACAACAAAAGTGGAAGCAGAGTTTCAAGACCTTATTGATGCAAGCAATGCAGCTAAGGCCATAAAGCATCCATTCAGGAATCTTTTGAGCAGGAAAAATCGACCCCAATTGATTGTAGGAGCTATCGGGATCCCAGCTTTTCAACAGCTCACCGGGAATAACTCCATTCTTTTCTACGCGCCGGTCATATTTCAGAGCTTGGGGTTTGGTTCAGGTGCAGCCCTATATTCATCAGCCATCACCAGTGCAGCTCTGGTCTTGGCCACTCTGATATCTATGGCTTTGGTCGACAAGTTTGGTAGAAGAGCATTCTTTCTTGAAGCTGGCTGTGAATTGATCTGCTGCTTTGTAAGTTCCTTTCCGTTTTACTTCATTAGACCTACTCAACATTCAATAAGATTCATAGAGTTAAATGCAATACACCCTCCTAACATGCGAGGCAATGAGCTTCTTTTTTAAAAGTTCAGAGTTCATGACCATATTATCCTAATTGAGGTTCATTCTTGAGTTGGACGCCTGAGCTAACGTTTCTATGAATTCGCAGGTTGCAGTTGCCATTACTCTAGCACTGAAGTTTGGAGAAGGCAAAACGATACCTAAAGGGACCGGTATCTTTCTGGTGATCGTGATCTGCATATTCGTTCTGGCTTACGGGAGGTCCTGGGGCCCGTTGGGTTGGTTAGTCCCGAGCGAGCTCTTTCCCCTGGAGACACGGTCGGCCGGGCAGAGCGTGGTGGTCTGTGTCAACATGATCTTCACAGCCCTGATCGCTCAGTGTTTCCTAGCAGCTCTATGCCACCTCAAATACGGCATCTTCCTACTGTTCGCAGGCCTGATTTTCACCATGAGCTGCTTCATTTACTTCCTCTTGCCGGAGACGAAGCAGGTCCCGATTGAGGAGATATATTTGCTGTGGGAAAATCACTGGTTCTGGAAGAGATACTGTGGACCTGATCAGAAGGATTGAAATGGATTAGAACACTGAGAAGGAGACAAGTTTTATAGTCAGTGCAGAGGAAGTAAAACCTTCACCCTGTTCTGGTTATTTTGCTTTCTTCCAAGATCAGTAGGATTTGATACATAAGTTTGTATTTGGAATGCATTGTTGATTTAATCTCATTAGCAATGTGGTTTATGCATTTCTGGGATTTGTGTTCATGAGTAATAGTTGTGAAATGTGAAGTTTTAGGCCTCGTTTACTTCTATGGATTGGGCGTTCCATCCAGTTTTATCCACAATCCACTTACAAAAAGCGGTTAATTACACCACGATACCATTTTTTTTATTATACCGATAAGACCCTTAAGTTGATTTTTTTTCTTTCTTTATTTCTTTTTCTATTAAATAGGGTAAAATACAGACACCCCCTAATGTATGGGGTCATTTGCACTTTGCCCCCCAACCTTTTTTTTTACAAATCACCTCTCAACCTTTGAAATTTTTGCACATTAGTATTTTCATGCCAAATCTAGTATATCTTCCGATCATGTGAAATACACGCGCTGAAAACTAATTATTTAAAGGGTAAATTTGTACTTTCACCCCCTTCCCCCATAAAATCATGAATGGTTCCACTCCTCGCCGCCTAAAATCATGAATGACTCTGCCGTCACTGCCTAAAATCATGAATGGCTCCACTATGCTCGCCTGATTTTTGCATCTGGGTTGTCCCTGTAATGGGGATTACTTTTTTTGTTCTTATGCAATCCTGATTGAGTATTGAATTTTGAAATGGTGATGATTGTGAAATTGGTGGGAAATCTGGGGCTGACGGAACTGATTTTGGATGGTATCAATTTGTTAGGATGTTGGCTTTTTGAAATTGGTGCTGTCATAGCATGGGAAAGTGGAATAATAGTGCAGAAGATGTCGATGAGAAGGCGAAGATGGTGGCTGAAAGGGAAATGGTTTCCTGTGTGAGATGGACGTCGGGGTTACTCCAATGGAGAACTTAAAAAATGACTATTGCGATAGAGGGAAAGAAGTTGAGTTCGAGGGAGATGGCAGGCAAGTAGTGGAAACTGATGGAAGAGAAGGTGGCGGAGATGTGGTGGATGTAGGCGGTGAGGGGCGGAGCTGGTGTTGAAAGAGGTGGGACAATGAGGAGTTTAGGCGGGCAAGGAGACAAAGGGGTGAAAGTACAAATTTACCCTTTAAATAATTGGTTTTCAACGCATGTATTTCACACGGTAGGAAAATACATTGGAGTTGGCCTGAAAATAGTAATGTGCAAAAATTTCAAAGGTTGGGAGATGATTTGTCAAAAAAAAAAAAAAACGGTTTGGGGGCAAAGTGTAAATGACCCCATACATTGGGGGGTGTTTGCATTTATCCTATTAAATATGATGTATTGATTTATATATTTATAATTTTTCAAACAATGAATGATACAGTAGAACCTCTATGAATTAATACTCAATAAATTAATAAGTAATCTAAAATAATAATTATTCTCGGTTCCGACTTGGGCTCAAAGTCTAAATTAATAATTTCAATAAATTACTAAGATAATAATTTCCGAAAGACCCTTACATAAATTTATGGTCCCTTCAATATTATATATTAATAATTCTATAAAATTACAAATATAACTAGGACAACATAGTAAAATATGATTCTATTGTTGTTTGTTTCTTCTTAAAATTTAAATCTAGTTGTATTACATTTCTAATTTTCCTTGCTGTATCCAAAAGCTCCGATGTTGCGTTCTTATACTCCAATTAGCCAGTAATGCATCTTTAATTAGCTACTCAATACTGCATTTTACTGCATCTTTAATTAGTCTTATTGTATATGATCACCATTCAGTTAGTCAACACAATGAATATGTTTATTCATAAAGAATAATGTAGGTTCGTGAATCCATTTTTTTTTAAATTAATAAATTATTAATTTATTAATTAATTAATATTTATTTAAATTAATAAAATTATGTGGCCCCAACATTATTAATTTATAAAAATTTCTTGTATTTTTAATTATATAACCCTGAGATGAGGTAGCTATAATTTCATGGTTGATTAACAATAGTGGGCTGTTTACTAGGCAAATGGCCAGCCCGGTACAATATGGGCTGGCCCGTAAGTTGGTGCCAAATATGGCATTAACTAATCTGCCAAAAAATCTTCATGATAACAATATCCAATAATCCCACTGTTGTTACATGATTTTACTCTTTTGTCCTTACGTTGACGAAAAAAAAAAAGTTATTAACCTGGAGATGCCTATTTTAATGACCTTCGTTCTTCGCCGCTCAGATGAAGTCGCCGGTGAAGAGATATGGATGTTTGATCGCTAAGGTAGAAAGATCCATGTGAAGATACAAGTGGGGAAAGAAGTGGAATATTTAGATGTTGCCCATTGAAAATTGATTTGACATTTTATCATATTCTTGGGCAAAATGGTAAATGACTCTTCTTATCAAACCAATTGTCCAAACCAGTAAACACACAACTAAAAATTCTAAGTAATTAGCCTGATGATAATCAGCTTTAGTAAACATGGGAATAATTAGTCAGTCAAAATATGATCATGATAATAGTCACGAAATTAATATTTGCACATGGAATTCTATACACCATTGTAAACATGGCCGTTAATTATTGAATTGAGATACGTTGCCCAATCCCACCATATCCACCCTATTCGGCTATTCCCACCATATCTTCCAGTTTGAATAATTTTCACTCTAGCCACAAAATTTATAGTAACTTACTCGATGTGACACATTTTTTTATGTGTATATATAATAAATAATATTTTATATTTTAAAATATATTATAAATAAATAGTATATATATGTATATATTCCCCTCAAATTGAAAATAATTATGTAGTCCTTAAAAGGAGATGTAAAAAAGTACCACTTTACTCAAACTGAATTTTTTATTTCCTTAAACAAATAACATTTGGAAGAATGTAAAAAGTTTGAGGGTAGGTAAAATAAATATCAGTGCAGAATATTAATTTATAAAAATATGTTAGAAAATTTTAATAATGTATAAAATTATAATTTATAGGCCTTGTTTATTGAGTCCAATTGGACTAACACCTACAATACTATATCTAATATTAAGCTTTATATTGAACAAACCAAGACAAATGGGTAACCTGTTTACTATCGTATACTAATATATTTAATAGTTGGTGGACAATATAATAACATATTTACTATATTGGATAACAAGTTAGATTAATACTGAAAAGACTATATTGCCCATCTCTTTTATTGAAGAAATGTTGCGTGATGCGGCTTGCGACTTGATCGGTGCCCCGTTGTGCAAGGTATTGTCTGCTTTGACTCTGTATGAACCTCATGGTTTTGTCCTGAAAAGGCGCCTTGCTAGGGAGAGGAGGCATTGGGGCTTATAAGCCACTCAAGCCCCTCGTCAATGATGCGGCTTGCGACTTGATCGGTGCCCCATTGCGCAAGGTATTGTTCTCTTTGGCTCTGTATGAGCCTCACGGTTTTGTCCTGAAAAGGCGCCTTGCTAGGGAGAGGAGGCATTGGGGCTTATAAGCCACTCAAGCTCCTCGTCTGCAACCGATGTGGGACGCTTGCTACATCACTGCGGCATCTCTCTCAATCAAGATACCATCCTAAATAAACACACAATTACCCTAAATAAACAAATGAATTGGGAGATTACAAATAGCTTCATCAAAAGCTAAATACACCAAATCATTGCCTCAAAACACCACCGATTGATCAATTAAAATAAACTGTAGATACAATTCACATTGTTGCATGGGATTTTCCTCTTTCTCAGAAACTGAAAAAACAAAAAGGAAATGGGTTTCAATATTTCATATGATGCTTCGTTTCCTCCTCATCCAGGTTCGGCAAAAATTGGTACCCAGATGAGGCGGGGTGGTGCTGATGGGTGTGTTTGTTAATACAAACAGTCACGCTCGCCCTTTCGCTTCTTCTCTGTAATTTATCCACTAGACTGTATCTCTATGTGCGTATCATTACAATTATATTTTGTTAATTTTATACAATCTCTCTCTCTCTCTCTCTCTCTCTCTCTCTCTCTCTCTCTCTACCATCTGACAATGCAATAATGTTGTGGTGGAGGGTTGTAAATTTAATGCAAATCAAGGGTAATCTAGAGAAAATAACACGTGGGAACAAGGACAAATAAGAAAAAGAAAGAGAAAGTTAATGTGGGAACGCGTTGGCCCCACATACTAATTAATAGCACATGGATTCCAAGATTATAGTAGCACATCCAGTAGCAACTAATAGGAGCGAGTAGTGGGCTGGTGGAAGTGGTAGTAAACGACAAAGTGAGACATATTAACATGAATATCCATGTTAATATGTGTCAGTAAATATGGCCATAGTCCATAACTCAAAAAGGAATTTTGGGTAGTTCATTACAAAAATTGGATGGAAACCTAATAGAATGAGCTCGTTGTTAGACGAATGTTAAAGTTAAGGATATTTGTAATTTCCAAACAATGAGGAAGTATTTGTAATTATGTCAAATCTTAAGGAAGGTGATTGTAATTTACCCATAATTAAAATTAGTATTTTTTGTTTATATTAGGGTCTGATTAGTATGCATTAATGGAAGAAAATTAGGAACTAAATGATTTTAATATCTAATTTTTATGGTTTAGTATGACAAATGATAAAAAAGGAATTAACTTTGCAGATCACTCATTCCTAAGGAAATGATTTATTCCTAATCTTAGTTTTATACGTGGAATTAGCTAATAAATGTCCATGTTATTCCTAACACATTTCTACACGCCATCATACCGTATAATCTATCCTACTATGTAGATAATAATATTTTATCACATTTATATCCATGTATTAATGAAAGTAAGTAAATATGATATAAATATTAGGCTAAATTGTAACAACTTTTCCTAAGATATAATATAATTACAAATACTTTCTTGTTGTTTGAAAAATTACAAATATTTCCTTGATTTTAATACCCATCTAATGAGCACGAATGACAATAGAACTGTCAATAATCTTTTAGTCTAGTGGTTAAGGTTGAGATCCTGTGACATAATTTCAATTCATGAATTCAAGTCTCACCGAACGTGTGGATATTTATCTCAATATTATGTGTGTCTATTGTAGTTTATTATTTCATAATTCTTAATTATATTAAGAGTAAATTATAGTGACACCCCTCGAGGTTAGACAAAAATAACCAAACACCCCATGTTTTTATACAACTGAGGTTATAATTGTATTACAACTACACCCCTTATTCAAAAGCAAAACTTACACTAATACCCCCTAAAAAATATTAAACTAACATTTCTGGGAGGGTGTAGTTGTAATTATAAAAAAGACAGTGAGTGTTTGTATAATTGAACCTAACCTCGTAGGGTATCAATATAATTTACCCTTATATTAATGTTTCGATTGAATTGATATATTCTTCGGTTGCTCAATTTATTCAAATATATTGTAATAATATAATTACGGCTTCTATCTAAGAAAAAAAAAAATGACAAGAGAAAGATTTATCAAAACCTGAGATCCAATCAGTCAAGAATTTCTCGGATTTGCAACCCAATAGGTTGGAACCACTAAGACCCAATTTATAATTTTTGAAAATATAAAAAAGTATATTTTTAAAATAAGAGTATAAATATGAAAAGAAAAATAATCCTATTAATTAGTTTATAAATTTACAAGTGCTGCATATTTTAGACTTTAAAATATTTGAACTAATATAACATATAAACTACAATATATTTTCATCTATATTTTCACACATCACATAAGTACAAAGATAAGAAATATTAAAGAGGTATGTTCGAACCCCAAAATCCGCCCTGAAACTCATTTCTAGTTCCAGAAGAACTAGTTCAGGGCCGGACTGGGTCTAACCCAAACCCAAAATCCCTGATTGTGCAGAATTATTGCAAGGGGGATTGAATACTGCCAATGTAACATTCAAGAACAACTATAACACAGGAAAGCATGTAGATTTGTAATCGTAAGGACAATAAGCATCAATCCTGGAGAAATAAACGCAACGATTACGAAGATGCAAGAAAATAAGCTATGAAACTTAAGAAAGATTTACCGGAGACTGTCAATGACTTCAAGCAATGTCGTCCCATCACATCAAGCTAGTAACTTAGCAAGTTCATCTACTCTCAGGTTTCCCTGTGGAACTACATTGAGATAATCTGTTTTAATATCTTTTATGTTTCCTTTTCTAGAAGTCTTTCTGTCATCCCTCCGGCCAGAAACTGTAATCTCTGCCCGTAACACTGGTGGAGCTTCTTCTGGCGCTGAATCATGGCATTCTTGTTCCTTGTGTTTCTGAATTGCTAACTGTTTAGGCCGGCGACTAAAGACAGGCCCATCGGGAGCACTTTTTGCAAAAGCAACCGCCTTTTTGAAAACAATGTCTGCATCTAAGCTATGATCATCTAAGACCAATGCCATCCCACTTTCTACAGCTTGCTTCCTAAGAAGTAGAATTCCCTCAGTCCAAGGTGTACTCAAATTCGCCAGCTCGTCAGCATTTGCAGGATTAGTTAACTGCTCCTGAGGCTGTGGAACCACGGATGAGAGGTCCAACACAGTTGCACTGGATTCATTGTTTTCCAGTCTCATTTGTGATTCAACTAAACCATCTGAAACTATTTCATTTTCAAGAGTTTGATTGGATGCCTCTGAATTATTACCAGTGGAGCCTCGAGAAACAGGAAATCTCCCAGAGTCATCGACACTCTCCCCAGTCAAGACTGCATGAGAAGCTGTAACGGACACATCAGTGATTTCAGACACGATATCCTCTACCTCAACTTCATCCAATTTACTATTTCCAAGTGATTCCTCATTGCTATCAGTGGGATATAAGCTTGTTTCGGAAGAGTTTATATCCATGAGGGATAAGTTTTGATCACTTGGTGATGGTGATGCTGATAGTTCTTTAGCTACAACATCAGCTGTAACTTCCTGCAATCCCTTCGGATTCTCATCAGGTTCCATCAGAGAGGACTTCCAATCTCTTCCCCTCCATATGAGTATGTGTTCACATTCGAATGACAATAGTACACATGGGACAAGATCCTGCAGTTGGAAGATCTACAAATTATCATAAAGCTGATCACACAATTTTTTCTTTTCCACATAAATTCATACATCTGATTCCCCGCAAAGCTATGCATACACCTTAGTGCACAAGATAGCGTACCTTGAGTTTAGCACCTATTTTTTTGTAGTCGCTTGGATTTAGTCCTTGGCAATTGATCCGCACTAATTCACAGGCTTCAAATGCCTCCCTAACATTTTTCACAAGATCACAGTAAACACCATTTTTTGCTGCAAAATACACGCATGCATATATATCAGCAGACTTTAGTGCAATGCTCAACCAGTATCTAGTTTCACCCATAACACAAGAATAATTTGGGTAAATACAATCACATACCAAGCTTGCATATTGGTGTTAGATCACGCCCCTTTTTCCGCATTTCACTAGCTTCTTCTAAAGTCAAACCCTCAGGAACTCGTTGAATCAATCTTGGGTACACTGGGGCAACAGGTTTCCACAACATGAGAGGAAAGCGAGGCCGAAATTTGTAGTTATAGTTTCTCCCACGGAAAAGGTAAACAACGCCACCTCTTCTGTATATAATCTTCCCTCCAGTTTTTTCCTGTTTGATTGATTCATAAGAATACCATCTCAAACAAATAGCTAAGAATGGACAAATACATGCGACATAAAGAATGCAATAATTCATGGTTTCATCAGAAGACAAATACATAATGGTTCTTAATTGACATATGTCATCTACCTGCAAATTCAATAGACTATACGTCATCTTTATAGTGGTTAGTGATTATTCTGAACAACAAACCAGGAACTATTTACCATGTTCTGTCACATATAGGAAAGTCCGTATATACGAAATGTGAGCACTGACAATATTCTATTTGTTAGGAGGCAAGTTAATCATGAATATTTTTTTTCTTGAATTTTAAGAAAAATTATCGGAAATTGATTGTACGTTAAAAATCATTTTGGGCATGTACTGGTGTGTTTGCTTGGATTTGAAACAATATTCCAACAATAATATCAGAAAATGAAAACTATCAAAATCTTCCTTTGGAGAGGAGCAAGTTGAACATACCAACCTCCAATTGTTGGCACACATTGTCCATATCTACAGTGCATACTCCCTTGCATTTTATTTTGATCACCCTTCGTCGCTTCCAAAGAGCATGTATATTGTCCAGCATGTTGTGTGTTAGGCCATCCCTTCCTGAAGAGGAACGATAGAATGGTAACAAGTACAATAAAATTTGTTTGGACAAATTTATACATTTTCTTCTGTAATGCTTATCAGAAATGAGTTCTCAAGACAGAAGATAGTATTTATCATACAATTAACCAAATCAAGACTGTGAGAATTGGGGGTCGAAACTAAGCAATGTGAGCTAGATAGTCACATTAATCATCATTACAACAAATTAAAAATGCTCATACATAACCAATTAACTAATATGAAATCAGTAAACTATTTTGAGCTAGCATATACCCTTTCATTTCAACTACAACTACAACATAACAGATGCCCAAACGATCAAGCACATATTAGTATAAGAAAAGGTATATCATTCAAACACATTCGAGCATTGAAGAGTTATTGCAACTCGACAACAACAAACAAACACAATAATATAATCCAACATAACAGTTTACCCATGTTCAATTGTCTTTTCGACTTTTTACACCCTTCAATGAGATCCGCGGTTTCCTCCTTTGTCAGCGGCGCCCCCAGAACCTCCTCCCTGGACCCGACGTACTTCGGCCCAGAACCCGGAAGAAACGGCCCAGGCGCCTGGACAGGCTTCACACCCTTTTTATGCGGCGGTGGCAGCTGAAACGAATCAAATTCTGGTAGCTTCTTCTTGCTCGGCGGCAGTGGCTTCCGGCCCAGCCACGGCTTCGCCATTGTGCCAGGTCCGAAAGGGGATACCAGCGGCTCCCGCAGCTTCACCGGCTTCACCTTAGGCGTCTCAGTGTAACTGTACTGGTAAACAAACGGCGCCTCCGGCATTTCATACGAAACCCCATTCTCATCTATCCTGAAATTGGGGCCAACAGAATTTTGGCTTTCATTCTCATTCAAGGGAATTTTTCGAGGTTTTGAGAGGGGTTTGAAGGCAGGGTGAAGGGCGTCGCGGGAAGGGTGTTTGGGGGATTTAGAATACTTGGAAGCTTTTCCTGGGATTGAAGGAGAGGAAGGCGCAGAAGGGGTGCCGGTGGATTTGAAGGTCGTGGGGTGAGGAGGTGCAGGGTTGTAATTATGTGCGATGGTAAGGGCGGAGTCGAAGCGTTTCTCGAAGCGGATTTGGTCCTCAAGTTCTTTCTGGGTGCGCTCATGGCGAATGAATTTCTGGGCGTTGGCGTTGTTCCACCGGGAGAAACGGATTTCGGTGGTGGGGCGTTGAGGTTGTGGGCGGAGGTGCGGCGGCGCAAATACTGGGAACTGGGTTTGTAGAGCCATGATTTTCTAATGAAGTAAGAATTCCATGAAACACAGTGGAAGCTCTCAAGTAAGAGAGACTTCAGAATTTAGCTTTGGTTGAATGAAACTCAGTGGTGGCAGAGAAAATTTAGAAAGGGAACAAACAGGAAAAAAAAAAAAAAAAAAAAAAAAGTAAATTACATCTAACTCCCCTCAAATTTGATATAATTACAAATATTCCTCGTTGTTTGAGAAATTACAAATATCTCTTGAGGTTTGTAACCGTCTAACAAATAAATCATTACTATCCATTGTTATGGGTAAACTGACGAAAATGCCCTTATGCACTGAATATTTTTTATTTAATTTTTAAAATTTTTTGAACTACAATGCGTATGGAGATGTTTTTAAGTTTTTTACACAGAAAAGAAATAATACAATTTGCCTCGAATGATTTTTCTACAATTTTAATAAAAATGTTGATGGAAAAATGATCAATTTCCGGCCTTTAATTAAAAATCACAAACCTCAAGATGGCTATTTATAATTTTTCAAACAATGAGGGGGTATTTGTAATTATGCCAAACCTCAGGAAAGGTAAATCTAATTTACCCAAAAATAAAGAAAAAAGAAAAATCAAAGTATTATTATCAAGTCATATAAAATTGTAACAGAGTGTTAATTGCAAAACTAGTCCCCTAGCATAGGTCTCTTTGCAACTTTAGTATCATACTTTTGAAAATAGTCAAATTTAGTTTCACACTTTAACATTTTTTTACAAAACTAGTCCCACCATTAAAAATATAATGAAAAAATCAATAAAATGTTAGGATGATTGCTTGAACGTGGGGTTGACTAGCAAAACAGGTTTTGCAGGGGAGCTAATTGCAAAATTTATCCCATACTTTAATATTTTTTTGCAAAACCAATCCCACCATTGACAATGTAATGGAAGGCCACGTACTTAGCATGTGCTATTAGTGTTACCGGTTTAGGGGGAGACTAGTAGTTTTAGGTTAAGGGGGAAATTTGGTTATAAAAAAAAAAAAAAAAAAATACCCATTTACCCAACTCAATAAAAATTAAAGAGAGAGAAAATCACTTTATTTCTTCCCAAAATATAACCCTAATCCTCTTTGTCGATTGAAATTAAATCCTAAGGCGACTGACGTGTGAAGATGTGATTGTCCCTTGTGCTTTTCTTGCACCTGACTGTATCATCATCACTCATTTTAGAACAACAGTTGTGTCCTGAAATGCAATACAGGTCCCTAAGCCACAAAAGACGACAAAGCAAGCTTAAATGACCATAAAAATTTTAGTAAAAGCATAAGGGACAACGAAAAACTTGAAAAATAGGTAACAAAAATTCACATATCTCAAAACATAAAAACATTAACTCCCAAAAATATATATAAAAAAATGCTTTTCTTCAGTAACAAAAAATCCGAAAGAAATAAAAACTTTACTGAAAATTACGATATATAAAAGTCTTTATTTTTTTTAAATTTTCTTGTGTATTTTGCTAAAGATTACTGAAGAAAAACATATTTGTTTTATATTTTGAAAATTGATGTTTTTATGTTTTGAGATATGTGATTTTTTGTTGCCTACTTTGTCAAGTTTTTTGTTGTCCCTTATGCTTTTGCTAAAGAATTTATGGTGCCTTATCCTACTTTGTCACCTTTTGTGGCTTAAGGACCTGTATTGCCTTCAAGGGAACAACTATTGTTCTAATTTGAGTAATAGTGTTGATACAGTCGGGTGCAAAAAAGCACAAGAAACAATTGCATCTTCACACATCAGTCGCCTTTGGATTTAATTTCAGTCGACAAAGAGGATTAGGATTCTGCTTTGGGAATAAATAAAATGATTTTCTCTCTTCAATTTTTATTGAGTTGGGTAAATAAATTTTGACGAGATATGATGACGTTAGCAAAAAAGAGTTACATAAATAATTTTACCGCTGACAACCAGAAATAAGCAGTATATACCTACCAGAACTCCTCACCTTGTGAGAAGGAGACACAAATAACGCCACGCATTACCAGTGATCTAGCAGGCATTACATAACAACGCCATCAACATTTGCATCTAATATCTGATATTTATCAATAACTAGTGAAATATTCGACCCGAGGTACAACATTTTCATATACAAAACAGCACAATAAACAGGTCGAATGATTCTTGATTGACTCAGTGGAAGGCATATATCACTTACAGAGTCAGACTACTTCTGCATAGTTCTACTGATGGAAGAAGATCGTCTCAGCATTTACAACGGTCCTTACTCCTCCCGACCTGTCAGCACCAAGTGAAACTACCTGCAACTTGACCATGGCCAAATGCCGACAGATAATCATGGGCTGTGATTTCACCTCCTGTCAACTTCAAGAAGATTTGATTTCTTTGTCGAGCAGATCAGTCATGTTCGAAAGTTCTCAGCCCCAATGAATTCCGCTTCTCTTGCCTCAATCTTCTAAATTTGGCTGGAGACTTGGAACACTCTGTTGTACCAAACTGAATGAAGGATCATATGGAACAAGTCATACTTCTCCGGAATTTTATTCCAAAGGAAATACTGCTGAACTATTTTTAGTCTGCTCTGCATCAGCATGTATCTGTCTTCGGGTACCGATAGGAGTATGTTTCTCAGATTTGGTATATCATCCTCCAAGATGAACAAAGCAAAGGATTCCCAATTGAAAACTTCAAAGAACGGTGGCACATAGTTATCAGATATAATTACTGGTATGCAACCATAATAGATTGATTCGACTACTCTGGGTGTGTGGACTTCATAGCCCTTGGCACAAATGCAGTATTTACTGCTTTTCATGAACTCTCTGTATCTTGCCTTACCTTCAATGTCACGAGGCATAGGCCCAATGATTTTCATGTCGGGTTCTTTGTTGTGCCAATATTGCAGTAGTAGTGGACGAACATAACCATGCAGCCCTCCAGCAAAGAAAGCTAGAATGGATCTATTTGAAGGAAGATTTCCTCCAATATCCTTTAAAGGGTTCTCTGCAGGCGGACATAGGTCACCGGCAGAGAAACATCTTTGCCTATTTTGAAGCCTCTGGCAATGTTGGAGTTGCAGAGGACTCTTATGCTACTTCCAAAAATATTCCTAGTAAACCGGGGGGCCTGTTAAATTTTGATTCCCAATAAGACATTATATTTATTTAACACTCAAAAGTAACCAAGTTAAAGATGCATTAAACAAGTGAAATGGCATATTGATGAAGATTCAGGCTCATGCTGTCTACGTTATCTACTGTTCTCTACTTAGAAACAAAAACAGCAACAGAATAAAACAACGAAAAATGCAGTTTGTTTGGTCCGTATCACTAAACTAAGAGCACCAAAGAAACAATACCCCAGAAACGCCTGCACTCTTGCTTGCGAATAAAAGAAGAAAATGAAAAACATGCAATTATAGGGGTTTAATTATCTATTGCCCATATATATTTGAAGTTTTGAGATGAACAATTCTTAATAAAGTCCTAGAAACATCCTGATATCATGTAAGACCAATAAAAATAGGACTCAGAATTTAGTTAAACCTGAATATTAACAAGGTAGAAGTCTTACCCAGTCATGACAAGCAACAAGAAAGTGATCTGCTCCTCCTCTTTTCTTCCAGAAACGATACTTAGTCGCAATTATATTAACATAATTCTTCAGATGATTTTCCATATTCTTTTGACTGGCAAAACCTGATCCATTAAGTGCATGTCTAAGTTTTACCGAACTAAATGGTAAATAAAACAAATGAGCCTTTTTGGGATCCTTCACGACAAATTGTTTATTTCTCTCCATCAATTTCATGAACCATCCTTCAGAAGCGTAAATGCCTCTCATATATGGTAGGTGGAAAATTGGTTTTTCCCCTTCCCGGTAGACGTAAACTTTAAGTGTGCTTTCCATAAGTTCATAACTCCTGCCATCAAGAAGCAAACAGGACATCAATGCTTCACTCCAACAATGAAGAGGACTACCCATATCAAGAAAGATTTAATATCCTTAAACAAAGCATTTGTAAAACTATAATTTCTGAAAAAAAGAAATTAATATACAGAGAAAACAAAGATAAGAAGTGGTGAGATGAATTCTTAATCTGGTTTGAATGGGCAGTTGAGATAAACAAACGTCCCATATCACAGTTGCCAAGCGAAGCAAAGTAGACTATCTCATTGGGGAGTTAAGGTTGTTGCCTATGCTTCTAATTCAAGACAAGTCACCCGAGCATTGCATGCCTGGGTCAATACAGGATTCTAGCATGAGGTCAGGGTTTAATACTTGGAAGAGGCTTTTCACAAATCACAGTGAATATGACAGGTGAAATTACCTGGTTTCAGGTGAATAATAATTGCTACTATTTGATTAGTATCCCTCCTTGAGCTTTTTAGTTGCTGGCTGGTAATGTTCGGAGGTCCAACAAGAGGAACTATATTCCTCATTTAGATAAAGGTAACCAGTTAAGCTAGTGACAGTCAGAAAATTGCCAAGTTGGTGGAATGGTTCGTCATCAACCATTGCATAGGAACTTAATTCATTGGCACACAGAATCAAAAGCGCCAGAAATTTGAATTTAGGAGGAGGTCTATTTCAAGCTTTTAGCTACTATAAACATGATGGAAGATGGTGGCTGGAATATCCTGTTCCAGTGAAATTTGTGTTACATATATTACAATTTTATACATGGTTATTTTTCTTGAATGAATTTTTCATTCAAGATGTAAAGTATATTTTCATTGATAAGCTTACACATTAACTCAAATTGGCCCTGCTAAATGCAAACGTAGAACTATTAGCACATGTAACATGCCATTGCACCAAAAGTTAGTCCATGAACTAAATGAAATAAAGTTAGTATAAATAATGCTCAATATGGACTATAGTGAATATTTTCATGGAAAGATGGCTTGGAAAGCTTACACCGTTTCACTGTTCCTTATTAAACATACTTCTCCAGAAGTAATCTTGACAAGGTTGTAATTTGCATTTTAAGCCCATTCTTCCTATTAATATGCACTATCTGCCCACAATGGAGCTGGCAAGAAAGCCCAACAGCAGAATATAAGGAGCATATACTAAGAATTCAAATTTGAGTTGAACGGGCTTACCTTTTGAACATAGAATAATTCCGGAAAAGCGAAGAATGAACGCTAGTGATATTCCTTTGTAATGGAGCGTTTTCAATTTGCAATTTAGCATCTTGTAGCTCCTGATCCCTTAGAGAAGACCACCGCGGCCTCTAAACACATTAGATGAAGAGGTTAAAGATCAAATACACATGTAAGTCCTTCAGGAAAGTTCTTACTGCGACTGTGAACATATACCTTTGACTTAATCACAACGTAATTATTTAGTAATAACGAATTCATCTGGGTGATTGACATAGCTTTTCCCACCCTCTTTCTCAATGCAGGATTACCAGACTTCGAAGAGGTATCAGTTGAGAAAAGTGGGCCATCTTGCACTAGGTCAGTGTCTTTAAACTTTGGTGGATTGTCACATGCCAAAGAAAAGTTGGTTGCCACAGAAATAACTGATTTTCCTGAGCCTAACTTGTGGTCCAAGGTCCGAAAACTACTTTGCTTGCTAATAGTCTCTTGTTGATTACAACCACTTTCTTCTGGACTGCAGCCACCAGCAAAATCTGTTTGTGATCTATCTCTCTGCTCATCATATCCCAACTCGAGGCAATGTTTTCCAGTAGAGATATTGATCATACCTCTAAATGGTCCTTTTTTTGTGCTTCTGTACGAGTTCACATGCCCTTCTCTCTGAAATGTGGATCCTTGGTACAAACTTTTCTCCTCCGTTTCAAGTTCAGAATCTATCTGTCTCACATCATCTGATGACAAAGCATCATCTTTATCACCCTTACCATCATGAATAGTATCAGAATCAGCCAATTTAGAGTTGTTGGAGAAGGCTTTGCTACCAGTGGCCAAAGAAACTATTCCATCATTTGCATGTGAGAGAATTAATGAATAGTTCCCATATGGATTAGTTAATAAGTGGAGGAGTGATAGAAAAGCAGTTAAGATGGCAACAAAAGATACTAATCGCTTGATATTGGCATCACGTAGCCTTAGAAAAATAAGTCCATTATCCATGCTACATATTAGAAAGTATCAAAAGATTTATCTTGACATATTTGCGTGGCTGCTGGAACTCCACTAACCAAGTACATGCCAATCATGGATTCTCATCCAGTGCTTAAGAAGGGAACTTCTGCAAAAAAAAGCAAAAGATGAAGATCCATTAGAGCGAGATGCGATCTCTGTTTCCCAATTTAATCAACATCATAAGAAACACACATGTAAATGCGTCATGACTTAAGAATTACATTGGAAATTACAAATGGTGAGCTTATTTCATACTCTAAAAAAAACCTGATTTTCACTTTGAGATACTGTTGGAAAGGCACTTTTTAGGCTGTTTGAGGCAAGGTAGTTTAGAAACATCCTGTGCATGATATGCTTGCCTAATATCTCTTTCCTTAGTCAAGATAATAAAACAAAACTTCCAGGATAGGACTTATTAATGCGCACAATTCAGTTGGTTATCATCTTTTTGTTTACATTTTCCCGACAAAGTCAGCAAAACCATTGGTCTTCATCTCTCATACTTGGCATGTCAAGAGAATTTTCAGTTAAGCTTTGTCTCATACTCCCCAGGATCCAAGATAAATGGGCAAACAAGAATTTCACAAACATTGAGATGAAAATAAACACATACGCGGAAAAAATTAAAAGATAAAATAAAAGCAATAAACTACTTTGCTCTAACTTCACCCTAAAGCTCAATCATAAGAGACGAAGCACCAAACAGACAACTCCCTCTTACAAATGGAGGAAGCAACAAATAGACAGTCCCTCTTACAAATGGCTCCAGAAATTATGCATCTATGATAATTAATAAATAGAGAATCTAAATAACACTTCAGGATGTAGAAAGAACTAACTGAATCAACTTTTGATTAACTCAAAACCTTTCTCCACTTTCTACAGTCCTGCATACCCAACATCAATTTTAATGAAGACACAAACTATCACTAATTTGTAGCAAAGACATCACATCCATAGAGGAAAATCTTTCAAAAACTTTCATTTTCCTGAATGTAAAGAGCATCCAGAGCAGGTACAAATCACTTTTATCACTTGACCAAAGAAACAATAGCACATTCAAAATTTTCCATCAAGCAATCACATGAACAGATTACAAGAACAATCGAACTTCTTCCCAATTAACATTCATAGTGTTATGCAATCCTATAGCATTGTACTGCCAAAGAACAGACACAGGATTGATGAGAACACAAATAAAAAAAGAAGAAAGTTAAGCTTACCTAGTCTCCATAAGCGCTGGTAGAAGAGATGAGTTAACTTCGTTTATCACTGCTAAGCAAGCGTCAATAGTGAGGGGACAAACCGACAGAGTGAGGACACTTGTATTATTTTGGGTAAAGTCTAAGGCCTCTTTATCGTATTTACTCTAAAAAATGGGGTTAAATGCAATTTACGAGAAATTAGAAATTCAAATAGAATTCCTATAAAAAAATACGAAAAACCTCTATGACATTTGAAAAACCTACGCAAGAAATCCCGAAGAGGTGGTATGCATCATTTTTCAAAGGTAAAATTACAGTGACACCCTTTAAAATTAAATTCAATTATATAAATATTTTTTTATCTTTTATAAAATTACAATTATACCTCTAGGATTGTAATTATATTACAACTACATTCCCCATTCGATGTTAAAACTTACACTAACACTCCCTGAAATACATTACACTAACACATCTCCGATGGTATAGTTGTAATTCTGCAAAAGATAGGGAGTGTTTGTATAGTTGGGTCTAACCTCATGAGGTGTAATGTAATTTACCCTTTTTCAAATGTTTAAGATTTTTTTTGTATATTTTTTTAGGGTTTTTTTTTCTTGAGTTTTTCTAATTTTACCTGGGTGAATTATATTTAACCCCCTAAAACTATTATAATTATATTTTTACCTCAGACACAAATTATGTGTGTGTGTCACGTTTTTTTCTATCTTTTGAAAAATATAGAGGGGACTTTTTGCTAGTTTTTATGTTTTTAAGGGTTTTTATTAAATATTTCCAATAATTACTTGAAAGTTAATAGGATCTTAATTCTAGTTTTATTTCAATAAAGATAATTTACTTGATTGGTTTTTAACATTTTTCTAACTTATAGCTTTTAGTTTATTGCTTATTTAATGGGCCAGACTCCCCAGATATACTAACTTGGCCATCTCACGCAATCTTACTGTTATTTGCAAACTGTAAGGCCCAAATCTGATCCCACAGGCCCGGAAGCCGGCTGGATAAGTCCATCACTACTTATCAACTTCTTGACCGTGTTGTCCTTATTTGTCTTGCTATTATCGCTGAAAAATAAACTTCCAATTTCAGTTCCAACTAATGCAAAACTAATAAAATATATTTAAAGATATCAAATTATTCTAACCCAATTGATGTTTAATTCAATTAAAGTTCATTTTGGTCTCGATTAAATCAATAATCAAACCAAATCCAAACACAATTTTTGAAACTCGATAATAATCCAAACAAGTTTGAACAATGATGTATTTGACCCGAGTACTCGAATCATTTACATCCCTACTTACTAGTAACACCTTTACCTATCTTCTTCTCCGAACTAGCACTTGTGTTCAAATTATGAAATTATATTTCAGACGATCCAATTCGAGTCAAGTTTTCGCAGATCACTTTCAGATTTTGGGAATTCTGAAAATTGTTCCTGGATTCATGCGAATTCTTTAGCTGATGAGCTTACGAGCTGTACTGGGGTGTAGAAACACGATTTTGTGGGCACGTAGTACTGCAGTGTACAACAATCGAGGATAAAAAATGATCTTAATTGGGTGTACTTTTTCAACCATTTAACAAATTCCAACCATTTTTATCCTCAATGTGCAAAATTAGTAAAATTACAATAATTGCTAAAGTAATTCGTACATGACTAATATTGCCACTCCTATACTTTGGAAGACTAAAATTAGGAAAATTATAATTTTCCCTCATATATACTATCCATCCAAGTAAACGAGGCCTTAAATATAAGAAAGAAATTAATTTTGAAGTTTAGATATAATTTGAATCAACATAACGAACTATAAAATTGTGAATTCAAACATTATAATTATTATTTCTAAAATTAATTATATCGAAATGAGTGAAATTAGACCTACAAATCTATCTAAATAATATCCAAATAATACTCTCTCTCTCTCTCTCGATCGGCTATCCTTTTCTTGACATTAAGATGTCCAAAAGATAGGTTAATGAGGTCTTGCTTGAATAATAAGGTTAAAACCTCACAATCAAGATGTTGTGGATTCGAGTCCCACGAATATAAGAGTATATAATATACTTTTAATAGTAATATCTTTTTTTATTATTTTTTTAAATATATATTGATTTATTTAATAATATTAATATATTAAATAAGTATTTAAATTTAAATATATTGAATTTCGAAAAAAAATATCCAAATGATATATAGTCAAATGAAAGGCGACCCACATGAGTTGGTGGTAAATGGTTGTTTACTAGGTTCCAAAGGCAGTGAGCGTACAAGGCCAGAGCTGCTGCGCCTCATCCCATCATACCCATGTGATTGATTGCCTTCATTTTGATGATCAGGTACATTGCACCCTCTCCACCAGAACATATGGAACACCATGCTTTGTTTCACTCCCATCATCTGATTTTATTTTCTTTTTCTTGTTTTTTTTAGGAATAATTACATTTACAACACTGATCTATAATCTATTTATACAAATCACCCCAATTTTTTATATAATTACAAAAATTATCCTCGATAGTCAAAAAATAGGGGTAGTTGTGTAATAATGTCGATACTTTTGAGGGGTGTAAGTTTAATTTTCTAAAAAAATAAGGGTGGTTTGTGTAAATGATGTTTATATTCTAATGAGTGTATGTGTAATTATTCAAAAGGCACGGATAATTTGTGTAAACAGACCATAGGTTAAGGGGTGTAAATGTAATCATCCCTTTTTTTTTAATTATTCCCCCCCCCCCCCCCCTCCCCTCCCCAAAATATCAATATTCTTGTCGAAATGGATGTATTCGATGTAAATAAATTTAGACCTTTGTTCTCGTAAATGTTAATTTTGTTTGAATTTGTTTCTTGTATTTGGTTTCATTTTTGGAATGTTTTGTTTTGTTTTGTAGAGATAGAGAGAGAAAAATAAAGATAAATAATTGTGTATTAGAGATATGGTGTATGTTTGAATTTGTTTTTGGAGTTAATTTTAAATAATATAAAAAATATATTGTATGTATTGTGTTGTATATTTGGAGACAAAAAATACTGTTTATTGTCAAATCATATCTCTTTATATATTTTTATAAATGTATATATGTATATAATAATATTTATTTATTTTGGATAATATTATGTTTTTTTTTTTTTTTTTTCTCACTGTCTCAGAAACAGCTGAAAAATGAAACCAAACAGAGCCGTTGTTTTTAGGTAGAATTTTAGAAGGTTTTGAAAAATAAATGTTAGTAATTTTGAGAAATTTGTATTAGTAAATGTGACGAGTGTTTGGTGTTAGTTTTTGAGAAATTTAAAAGGAATGAAAAAATATGTGTAGTATTGTTTTAAAATGAAATAAAAGTCACTATAAATGTTAAATTATATTTTAATATAATTGTTGAAAGTAGGGATAATTTCACTTTTATTAGAATAAATCAACAACTATTATTAAAATAAATTAATATACACATATTTTTATGGGATTCAAATCCATAAACCTCATATTCATGTGGCATCAACCTTACCGATTAAGTTAGACTTTATTATTAATTTGATTTTAATATGTTTTTGTAGTGGATGTTGAAACCAAATAAAACCAAACAAAGGGCATGACTTTTTTTTTCATATAATTATTTCATTTGATAAAAAAGCATATGTCCATGTTATTTTTCTTTTCATTTCTTGTCATGCTTTTTTAACATTATCTCATTCAATTGAAAGTATTCGATTCACATCAAGAAAAAAAAAATATAGGTGGAAATTAACATATGTTAGGAATTATTTTTCTTTTTTGATAGATAAACTTTATTACCTTGAAAGTATTAGGGCGAATAGTATCTTAGATATATATTTGTTAAAGAGATCAAATTGTAGATATTTTATTCAAATTCTTTGGATGTTTTTAGATTGTTTCATATATAAAATAATCGTTTGAAAAATATTTTTGTTTGATGGTGATATCACATCAATTCTTCTAATGACTGAAAATAATAAACATAGTAGTTTTTTTTATTGATTTAAGTATGTATAAAAGAATTAATATATGTATATGTATAAATATATTAATGAGTAGATGATTCTAAATATTTTGTGGAATAGAATCTAAGGATGTTTGAAGAACTGCAACATGTTTATTCCATTTTTGGGATATGTTAGGCATTTTCTTAAAAAGGAAACACCGTAAAAAAATGGATTTATTGCGATAAAATTTTGTGATGGCAAATTGAAATTTTGCGATGGAAAATTTAAAAGTTATATTGAAACAGTCATATCGTTTCTGTCACGAAGACCAGTATATATAGACAACATCTCTCATTTATATTTTTATTCTCTTACACTAACATCTCAGCACATTCATGCTCTCTCTATTAATTAAGCATCGAAGTTTTTAGTTTTATATTATACGTCGAATTTGCAATGCTAGATTTTAATGAACATATCATGTGTAAAGTGAAGTGGATGGCAACATTAAGGGAATATAATTATTTATATGGTGAAAATACAAAAAAAAAAAAAAGGAATATTAACGATAAAAAAATAATTGATAATATTAAACGTATCACTAGTTATATGTTAAGTAACAAAAATTTGTATTTTGTCAATATAATCATTTTCATAATTTTAATAGTGAGAATATTCGCTTGAAAGTTGCCCCTAGCAATAATTAATAACGAAATAATTATATATAAATTATCCTATAGATTTGCGTTCACTTTATTTATCACTATATTTGTCATAATAAAGATAATTGCCAATACATTTATATGTTTTTATAAATGTAATATTAATTGTCTATAATAACAAATTTATGCTCAATTTTTATGACTAATAATTATATTGTGACAAGATTAAAATTATTGTTTATTCGTATATATCTTTAATGCAGTATAAATGGATTAATAATAGCAATAACAAATATTAATATGTATACGAAAAGGATTTAGTAAAGCATTTACTTTATTTTGTATTTTATTTATTAGTTTGTAAACATTTGTCGTGAGAGTTTCCTATTAAAACTAGGAGGCCTAAATAATTATTTATATTAGATCGAGGATGAATATTAAGAGATTGGAGTATAAAATTTTCCAATGAAATTTCTGGAGAGAATATGGCTCTGGACTTTTTGTCAACGTGTAAGGAATCATAATTTATAGCGAGCTTCTCAAACCATGTTTTTTGTGGTATTTTTCCATTAATAGCAGTAGACAGTAGATGATTGACGAGATAACATGCATATGTTGTCTTAGCCCAAAATTTTCTACCCAACCTAGAATTGCACATTGGACTCTTTTCAACAAAGTTTGATTTATACGTTCAACCATCCACTTCTGTTTTTGGTGTAGACCTAACAGTAAAGTATCTAATAATAGCTTCATCTTAACAAACTTTCTCAAATGGATCACTTATATATTCTCCACCGTTTTCTGTGCAGACACATTTGATCCTTTGTTTATCTAAGTTTTCATCAACTTTTCCTATACGAGGAATACTCATAATATTCTATCATTTATCTTCATTGTGTATATACATACTCTCCGCGAATAATCATCAACAAACGTGGCATAATAATGTTTCTCTATGAAATAAACTATTTTTTAGACTTCATACATCAAAATGAACATAATCCAAAATTCATTCAGCATTACAAATTGTTGTTTCGAATTTCACTCTTGTCTCCTTTGATAGAATGCTCACAAAAATCCAATTGTAGGATTGTGCTCCTTTTAACAATCTTTAATACATGATGAGCAAGTTAAAGGATTTTTCATTTGTATGTCCCAAGCGAATTGAACCAATTTTATATGTGGTAAAAAGGATATTATTTGTTGTGTAGATAATTTTGCATTTGAACACTTTAAACTCAAAGAACTAGTTTTGAAGAGAACATATATAATGACTACATACTGAATCCACTAATCAGACACCAAAAGTCCTAATTGGTGAAATAACTACTGAGAAATTTGAGTATTCATCACAATCAACTACATTTGATTCTACTGTGGTCTATGCTTTATTAGATTTGCCCTTTATTTTTTAAACTTTGAGCAATCTTTCTTCCAGTGACCCATTTCATGACAAAAGGCGCATTCATCTTTGTTTAGTAAATACTTTGACTCTGATCTCCCTTCCTCTCCTTTAGACAGGCTTTGAGAAAGGCCTCTGACAGCTCCATTTGAATTTTCTTGTTTGTCTTTCTTTCTCAACTCATAATCATACAAAGCATCACATACTTCACTAAGAGATATAACCTCCTTCCCGTGAAGTAAAATTGTTTCAAGAAATTCAAACTCTTCAGGAAGTGATCCCAACAACATTACAGCCAAATCTTCGTCTTTGAAAGTCTCATCTATGCTCATCAAATCAGTAACCAACTTATTAAAGCTGGTAACATGTTCATTGATTGTGGTACCCGAAACATACGTGAAGCGAAACAACCTCCTCTTCATGTGGAACTTATTCTGTCTCATTTTCTTCAAATAAGTTTCTTCCAGTGCCGTCCACAATTTATGAGCCGAAGTTTCTTTAGAGAATGCAAACCTCTGCTCCTTGGAAAGAAACGTGCGAATTGTGAAACATGCCGATCGATTTATAGACTTCCAATATGTTTCCTCCATGTGACGTGGTTTTATTTCTTCTATAGCCATGTCTAGACCTTGTCGAAATAAAACATTTAAAACTTCGCTCTGCCACATACCGAAATGACCAGTGCCATCAAAAGTTTCCACCTTAGATCTCATATCTCGCACTACAGTTCTCGCCCAAAAAGATGATGAAGCTATCATGGACGAGGTGAAACACTTATTATTATCTACCATTGCAAATAAAGGTACTTTCCAATAGCTCACAACAAATGGCAAGTAAATCAAAAAACTAGCTACAATAAATGCTAGATAACTCAAGGAACTCTTTTCTGGTTTGGAAGATCAGATTAAACTGCAACCACAGAGCATACTAAGAATTGCCTTAAGCATCAATACTAACTATTCTAGTACCAAAATTAATACCACCTCCTAATAACTATTGAAAAATTAAATATCAAAATTAAAACCTACCAAATCTATATTTAACTAAAACACAACAAAGCCAAATATTGCAAAAGAAAAAAGGAAGAACACAAAATGCCAAAGAAAAATAAGCAATTTGCTTTGTTTTTTGGGATGATTTGAATACATGCTTAACAGCCCATATAATGGACCAAATCCTTCGGCTTTGGCTTTCATTTACCCATGTGGGATATGAGCCATCACCACCAAATTTTGTAGCAGCCTTTGAAACTCACATTAGCACCCCACACAAATAACACAGCTGAAACTGAATCATCCCATGACTCCTCACCAACTACTCCAAGACAAGTTTTTTAAAATATCTTATAAAATCTTTGACAGCTTATAAGATGTTATAAAATGTTCGATAATTTTTTGGGTTAATTACAATGGCCTCTTCTGAGAATTGACATAATTATGGATACCCCGTCGTTGTTCCAAAAATTACAAATATTCCACTGAAGTTTGTAACCGTCTAACAAATAACCCATTTTCATTCATTTTTATGGGTGAATTGATTAAAATATCCTTATGCAATTTGAATTATTTTTGGACAAAAATGCGCAGAGAGGGGTTTCTTACATATTTTACACAGAGGAGCAATAATGTAATTTGCCTCAGGTGACTTTTTACAATTTAAAAAAAAAAAATCAAGAGCAAAAGGGACTATTTCAGGCCTTTGGTTAAAAATTACAACCTTAGAGGATATTTATAATTTTTGAAATAACTAAAGGGTATTCGTAATTATGCCAAACCTCAGGGGGATGTCATTGTAATTCACCATAATTTTTTTAAGAAAAGATCTTACAAGCCCTAAAAATAAGATGGTAGAGCTTATAAGCTCTTTAAAAAACATTAAAATTTGCTAACTTATTTCTAAGATTTTAACATATTATGAGTTCTATAGTTTTATTTGATCCAAACACTTCATAAATTTATTTTTTAAAATAATTCTAACATTTTATAAATTTTAAAAAATATTTTATAAGATATACAAACTTTTACATAAGTTTAGTCAAACAGTACGGCGGACCCACTAGCCGAACGGGCAGCATCAAGTGCATATCGTGCAACAACACTAATCTAAACTGCCCGAGAATTTTTTATATTCACTTTGGCAAGATGATGAACATAGTTCATTAGTATGCCTATGAATTGCTTTCCAATATCCTTTTGTACGGAATTTATTTATTTATTATCTACACTAATATAAAAAAATACTTTTTACTTGTAAATGGCTATTTGTGACACTATTTGTTTGTGTTTTCATTTTAAATTTTCAGTTTCAAATGAAAAATATGTATGTTTTTACATAGGTTTTTGTGTAAAATAATAATATATTTGAATTAGTTAATGAGATTGTGTATATTAGATTGTGGTGTCAAATATATATATTTTCAATGAAATATATATCAACAAATATATTTTCACTTTTAATTACTGTTTTACAAATTGAAAACTAGAAATGAAAACACAAACAAATAGACCCACTGGGTCTATTTTTCTTTCTTTCTTTTATTTTTTTAAATGTGATGCATTAATTTATAAATTTTATTTTTAATAATATTATATTTTAAAATATCTATTTTATTACATAGGTTTTTGTGTGAAATAATAATATGTTTGAATTAGTTAATGAAATTGTATTTTATATTGAATTATATTGTCAAATCAATATATTTTTAATGAAAATACGTATCAACAAACATATTTTCACTTTTAATTACTGTTTTAGAAATTAAAAACTAGAAATGAAAACACAAACAAATAGACCCGTTGGGTCTATTTTTCTTTCTTTTGTTTTAATTTTTTTTGAATGTGATGTATTAATTTATAAATTCTATTCTTATTAATATTATATTTTAAAATATGCAAAATTATTTATTATATACACGTAAAGACGATGTTTCTTAATTTAATTATTAAATAATAAAATCCAAACCCATATATACTTTGTGATCAAGAAAAGAATTAATGCGCCGAAAGAGGATACAAGTGTCCAAAGACTCCCAACATTTTTGACGGCATAAAGTGCCAAATATGTTATAGGAACATGGTTGCCAATTGCTGGGGTGCACATAATTTGAGAAGTAAACAATTATTTCCCCATTATTAATTCATATATATATATATATATATAAATAGAGTTGTAAATGAATCAAATCAAGTCCCACGCATCATTGTTTAAGCTTATTTGAATTATTATTGAATTTAAAAGATTGAGTTTGAATTTTAGTTCGATTATAAATTTAATCGAGCTCAAACGGATTTTAATTGGATTAAATATAAATCAAGCTTGAGTAATTTTGAGATATTTAAATATATTTTATTATTTTTTTACTAAACGAATTGAGTTCGAGCCGAGCTCAAAAGCTTATCGAACAAAATTTTTTATTTTAGTTTAGTTTGTTAAGTTTAATAAATCAAATTTAAACGAGCTTTTATCGATTAATTTCAATCGAGTATCAAGCAGTTTGATTCGTACTTTAACCCTATATATAAAGTGAAATATAATTTATTAATAATTTGAGCTGACAACAATAATCCGTTTACCGATCTTATTATTTATTTGTAATGCAGATTATGATTGTTATCTATATATTTATAATTGAAAAACACCCTTTTTGTGGTTTTTAATGTTTCCGTGTGTTATTTTTTTAATTTTATTGGTTATTTTATTAATTATTATCTTTCTCTCATTCTCTTCTCACTCTTTTCCTAATAATTTCTCATAATTTTTTCCTATTTTCTATTTATCCAATTAATATACACTTCTTAAAATAGAACTAGTATCATAAATTTAAGAAAGAAAGAAAGAAAGAAATGACAACTAACTTAGGGATATCATGCATAATAAAAAAAAAAATGGTATCGCGATGTCATAAACTGTCATTTATGAGTGAAAAATACTTTTCTTTTTCATATTAACTAAATATGGTGACATGCAGTACCTGCTCGCATAATTTTTAATAATGCTTTTATTTTATTGAAGCTCATAATTTGTTCCTTTATATTAAAACTTGTTGACTTACAGCCTCACATACAAAACTATCTGGTAACTTTTTTAAATCATTAATTATCAATAAATATTATTCAAATTAAATTAAAAATTGACACTTTTTACAATATATGTTATATTGATAATGATAATTATATAACAAATATTAGCATATTATTTCAATTTCAGTTAACAATTAATTTAAATAAATTGGTGTAAATTTAATTGAGTACATGTAATTGTATGAAATTAATATTCTAAAAGAATTTGATTGAGTAGTTTATCATAATATTTTCTCTTTTGTTAGAGAAAAAAAGTTCTTTTAACCAAAAGAAAAACAGCCTTAATTTCATCAATTAAACTAAGCCTCGTTGACAAGAGCAACTTTTACGGACGGACTATTTTGTTTCGCAGCGGGATTTATTTTTCGCCCGTGCGGCGTCTCAGGTTGCACTCAATCTTCGACCAGCCTTCGTCCATTTGAGTCTTAACGACTGCTCATCATGTTTCTTCGCGTCCCTATGTGGCACCTCGTGCCCGTGCACTATCTATCCACGATGCCCATGTTCGTCGAGGGTCGTGACTCGCTTGCCATTGCGTGTTTTTGTGTCCGACCCCAACTAATTAGTTAGTCACAATGTATTTCACCCACAATCTCTAGTCCTTTCCATACATCTGACAATGCCGAGGAGCATAACTTTCATAGCCATCTAACTGGTGTTATCAGTGTCATCAAGGGCACATATGGACTACTTAAATATAAAGGACAGTATCAACATTTCCGACAATATTTGAACCTATTTGAGATATGCTCTCCACATCAGCTCAAATAATTTTAGGAAAAAAAAACAATATGTCCCTCATTATTTAATATTGCCGGAAACAAGAAACACATAAGAAAGAATCAAAGAAATTATTTTGTTATTAATTTGAAGAAAATACAGTACTCTTTGATCTAAAATTACGATTGATATTACTTACTTTAATTATTTCTTTTAAAATATAATATACAACCTCTTTTTAGATCAAGCAGATTATGAAAATAGCACTAATGTTAATTACTCCACTTGCGCAAAATACTATTTTAGTCCCTCAACTTTGTGACTAATAAGGATTTAGTCCCCCATATTCCATGACTAACAAATTTTGGTCCTTCAAGTTGATTATATTTGTTGGGAATGACTAAATAAATTGAAAATCCTCTTTCATCTCTAATTTTGACTAAGTCATTTGTTGTTGAGAAAAATTCTCTTCCATTAGCTGATTTTTTGTTGATTCGTTGCTGATTTATTTTTGAAAAAATGCTGCATGATTTTCTCAACAAAACTGAGGCCTTCACTCTGTAAATAGACCTCAGTCCTTCAGTTTTTAAATACATAAAAAAATGAGTTCTTCTTCTCTTCTTCTCTCGTGCTATAGCTCTGTATTCTTAGTGTTTTTGTTGTTATAACTCTCTTCCACGAGTGCACGTTGTGAGGGAGTGCTAGCCTTGGGGAGCAAACCGGTTCTAACGATTACACCTCGATCGTACCGTGAATTTGCTTTCAGGGCAGTGGTTTATCCACGACACAACGATTTCTGTTCTATCTTTCCAACAATCTGAAAGCAAGTTTTTATTCTTCCTACAGAAATCAATGGTTGTTCCTATCGTAAAAGCATTGCCCGATCTTTCCAAACTAGAACCACTAAATGGTACTAACTTCAAGAGATGGTATCTGAAACTCCTTATATTCTTCGAGCAATTAGATGTGGATTACGTATTATTCACGAGTCCACCATCACAGACCTTAGAAGCATCTCAAACATCCTCATAAACGGATGTGACCAAGAAAGCTGATCAAGAAGCCAAAGAAAAATTCGAGAAAGACAACAAAACTGTCAGAGGCCACATCCTTAAACTTAACTGAATCTTCCACATCTGCTAAAGATAAGTTTCAAAGCAAGGGCAAAAAGTTCCAAAAAGGCGGCCAACAAAAGACGTTCAAAAGCAATTATGGCAAAATCCAAAAGAGTAAGCAGCTCTGCTACTGCTGTGGAAAATCGGGTCATAAGGCGTACGAGTGCTTCCAAAGGAAAGATCAACAGAAGACGAATCAGAAACAAGCACCAAAGACGACTGACTTCCCAAGCCAACCTTGCTGAAACTGACGAAATCACAACCGCTGTAGTAGTAGAAGCAAACCTGCTCGAGAACAAAAATGACTGGATTTTGGACACCGGAGCTTCTAGGCACTTCTGCTCCAATAAAGCCTTGTTCCTTGAGGTTGCCGACAGAGAATGCGTCTTCATGGGCAATTCATTGACTGTAGGAGTATTGAGTAAAGGAAAGATCTCCCTTAAACTTACTTTTGGCAAAACTTTAGCTCTGCATGATGTGTTGCATGTGCCCTCACTGCATAGGAATTTAATTTCTGGTAGTCTTATTAATAAAGTTGGACTAAAAATAGTGCTCGACGCTAACAAGGTGATTATAACAAAAATGGTGATTTTGCGGGGAAAGGGTACTTGTCTGATGAACTATTTGTCCTAAACACCATTCCTACTTTTTCTAATAAAAGTTCTACCAGTTCTACTTATTTGATTGAGTCTGTTAATATTTGACATGGTAGGCTATGACATGTTAATTATGCTTATATTAAAAGACTGAAAGTATAAATCTCATAAACATATCTGATGCTAGTGATTGTTCTAAATGTTCAGTCTGTGTCAAAGCTAAATATGTCAAAAAACCCTTTAAACATGTTTCACACAGAAGCACAAAATTACTTGAACTAATTCATTCAAATATGGTTGATTTCAAAAACACACTAAGCAAATGTGGTAAAAGATATTATATTTCCTTTGTTGATGATTATTCTAGATACACTAAGATTTATCTGCTACGAACAAAAAATGAAGCAACAGAAACGTTTTTGAAATTTAAATCTGAAGTTGAAAATTAACTAGATAAGGAAATCAAAAGACTTAGGTCTGATAGATATGGTGAATACAACACTAACCTTCTTAAGGAATTCTGTGAGAATAATGGTATTATTCATGAAACCAGTGCACCCTATACACCTCAACAAAATGGCATAACTGAACGAAAAAAATGAAACTCTAAAAGAAATGATGAATGCTATGCTACTAAGCTCTGGCTTGCTTGATAATATGTGGGGGGGAGCAATTTTGTCTGTATGTTATGTTCTTAATAGAGTCCCACATAAAAAATTAGATAAAACACCCTATGAAATGTGAAAAGGGTTTGCACCTAACCTTGGCTATCTTAAAGTATGGGCATGTTTGGCAAAAATGGCATATCCAGAATTTAGAAAAATCAATATAGGGCTTAAGACTTTTGATTGTGTGTTTATTGCTATGTACAAAACAATGATGCATATAGATTCATGTGTCTAGTTGATAACCCTTTTTGTGAATCTAGAGATGTTGAATTCTTTGAATAAATATTTCCTTGGAATAAAATTGTCAATACTCAACTAGTTTCACTGGGCAACAATTCACAATCCTTAATAACTACGTCTATGTCTAGTGAGAATGGTAGATGAGGATCCTAAAATATATGTAGAGGCTATAACCAATGTTTTCAAACTCGGACCAAACCGGCCGGTTCGACCGGGAACCGGTCCTTCTTCCGATCCGGGTTTGACAGAAAAACCTGATCTCATAAAAACCAGAACGGACCGGAAAAAATCGGCCAAAACCAAAAAAAACGGGTGACCCGGCGACCCGACGAAAACCGGTTTCAAACATAATTTTTTTAAAAAAATATGACAAAGAGAAAATTAAGAGAAGAAGACAAGGATTTTCTTCTTCAACAAACCTGTTCGATTATTCATCTTCATGTATGTAAATCTTCTTTTATTTTTCAGCAAGAACCTCCTCTTGCTTCGAAATAAACAGAGGCAAGCAGCCTCTATTTTCAAGTTTAACTACAGAGGCTACTGAGCAACTCAGCAACAGAGGCAGCGGCGGCTGCCTCTGCATTCTACTAGGTTTATTTGTTTTCATTTTCTTGTGTTGGGCCTAATTTCAGTACCATTCTCATTTTTTTATTTTAAAATTTTAACTTAATGTAGTTTATCCAATATTGTAGCAAAAAAATATTTCAATTGTTAAATATTAAAATGTAACACTTGTACATTCCACTTATTTTGAAAAGTATATAAAATTGCAAATAATTAAAACTTAAATAAGTTGATTAAATTCTTATGATAAGAAATATAATTAATCATTTAGCTAACTACAATTTATTTTTATTGTGGACAAGCTGGACTACCACTCAACCTACTTTTATTTTTCTTCCTTTTGCCGAATAAATTAATATATAACGTATTAATATTATATATATGTATATATATTATGATCCGAGTCAACCGGTTTTTTCAATCCTGTTCAACCGGTCGGACCAGTAACCCAGTAACTTATCCGGTTCTATCTCCGGTCCGATTTTCAAAACATTGGCTATAACTTCTGTAGATTCTAACTTTTGAAAAGAAGCCATTAAAAATGAACTAGGCACTAGCATGATAAATCACATGTGGGATTTAATGGATTTACCCATAGGAAGTAAGCTATTAAATGGAAATGGGTTTTCAAGAAGAAAATTAAACCAGATGGGTCTATAGACAAATTTAAGGCGAGATTAGTAGCTGTGGGATATAGTCAGAAGAAAAGTATAGACTACTTTAACACTTATTCTCCTGTGACAAAAATTACAACAATTAGAACATTAGTTGCACTATAAGCTATTCATGACTTAATAATTCATCAAATGAATGTACACACAACTTTTTTAAACGGTGATTTATCAGAAGAGATATACATGGAACAACCCGAAGGGTTTGTTGTTCCTAATCAAGAAGGTAAGGTATGTAAATTTAAAAAAATCACTATATGGTCTTAAGCAAGCTCCCAAACAATGGTACGAAAAATTTGATCGTACTCTAATTACCAATGGTTATAGTACGAATGCATCAGATACTTGTGTTTATTCTAAGTTATTTGGATCTGATTGTGTGTTTGTTTGTCTATATGTTGATGCCATGTTAATTTTTGGTACTAATTTGGAGGTAATTAATGCGACCAAAAGATTTCTATCTTCGCAATTTGAAATGAAAGACCTAGGAGAAATAGATGTTATCCTAGGCATTAAAATAGAAAAATCGAAAATGAATTTTTCTTGTGTCAATCACACTATATAGAGAAAATTCTAAAAAGGTTTAACTGCCATGAAGAACTACCTGTTAGGACACCTTATGATCCTACATATGTCTTAAGAAGAACAATAGTGATAGTGTGTCACAAGTTGATTATGCAAAAATCATAGGGAGTGTTATGTTTCTCATGGACTACACTAGACCCGACATAGCCTATGCTGTGAGTAGACTAAGTTGTTATACTCATAATCCTAATAATGAACATTGGATAGCTCTTCGTCGCTTGTTAAGATACTTGAAAGGTATAATGAATTTATGTTTGCATTTTAATAAATTCCCTACGTATTAGAAGGGTATTGTGATGCAAACTGAATAGCTGATAATGATGAAGTGAGTTCTACGAGTGACTATGTCTTTACTTTAGGTTGGGGAGTTATTTCTTGGAAATCTGTGAAGCAAACATGCATTGCTCGCTCTACCATGGAGTCTGAATTCATAGCTCTTGAATTAGCAGGTCAAGAAGTAGATTGGCTGAGAAACTTAGTGAGAGATGTACCCTTGTGGGAGTCTTCTGTACCTGTCTCCTTGCATTGTGATTCGCAAGCTGCAATTGGAATTGCCAAGAATTATGATTACGACGGCAAAAGGCGACATATTCGTATTAGACACGGTGCAGATAAAGAGCTCTTGAAGAATGGAGTTATCTCCCTGGACTATGTGAGGTCTGAGAAGAACTTGGCAGATCCTCTCACAAAGGGACTAACCACGAGAGTTATTTTTGAAATTTCAAAGGCAATGAGGCTTAGACCCCAAGACTAAATAAAATATGGTAATATCTATACGAGAATCCAACACCCTATATAGCACCATCTAACGACACTACAACTATATCTCCCCTAAATATCATATTTAATGTAAACCCTATTAATATATATACACGTAGTTTCATTATCACAACAAGCATATTTATCATCTCATCCACAAGATCATATACATATATCGAGTACAAAAAAAAATGAAACTATTATAGTTAGTTCACATGTCATTCTCGCTTGTAATCCAAAATGAGACTGCCATTTCAATTTACGATGAGGAGAAAACTGCACACTTGCCCCACCTGACTGGAATGCAAAACGTGGACTAGTTGTCGTGAATAGGCACAACAAAATCTACACCTAAAAAATATTAGCAGAGGATGAGCCTGGAACTCAATAAGTAAATAATCGACACCAACTATATACGCACCTCAATTATATCAACAAGACAAAAACAAACAACGTATATAAAATATAATCAACTTGATCAAGCATATTTCATTTCATTTCTCCACGTAGTCATCTCATACAAGATAATCAACCAAACTTGTCTTTTCCTAGTTGGCTTACTAGAAAGGTGATATAGTGGTTTTCTCCACCAATTCAATCTATTCATCACATAACCTTTAAATGAATCTCCTTGACACGCCACACAGGCTCATCAGTCTCATTGCGCATCATAGCTCTTTCATTTCACATCAAAGCTCTTTTCATTTCGCTTCATAGCTCTTTTCATATCGCATCATAGCTCTTTTCATTTCATTTTGCCACAACATCAAGGGTATTCATATCATAATTACATTTAATTTCCATCACTCCATCAATTTCACATATCACCGTTCTTATAAGCCAACTAATCAAGTAATAGCCCTTACCAACACATTATCATTTGTAAGCACCAACAACACATCATTCACAAATAGAATATTTCAATATAGTTCGTCATTTCACTTTCATGATACAATCATTCAAAATAATCATCAACCACTCACGTAATTCACAATAGCCCCAGTTCCAGCATAATCATAGACTTACATAAACATAATATCACCAGGAAATGCAACATATATAAAATAAGGAATATGTATAGTCAGCACTAATTATTTGCTTACACAACACTAACAGGAAAATGAACATATACATCGTGCTAAATATTTACTTACCTCGATCTTATACAGATTTAGTCAGCAGATATGAAGTCATTCGATCATCTACTTTATCCCCATGTCCTATTTTTTTTCGCCGAAACCGTGGGTTTAATATATGTATGTGTATGTTTAGTGTTAGTGTGTGTGTTGTAATGTTTGTGTAATATATAATAAAGAAACAAATGGGTAATATATAATAAAGAAACAGATGGGTGCGGCGGCACCCATCTTCATCCTTCTTTTTTTTAATTTTTTTTAAATTTTTAATAATTTTTTTCAAAATACCCATTACGTCCTTTCTAATTTTCTTAATTAATATAATTTGCTCCCAAATATTATATAAAGCTCCAATTCACTCCGTTCAAGTTTTAATATGATCACAATTTAATCTATAATATATCTACTAATTAACTAAATTTCTTAAATAATTACCACTTAATCCCATAATTATGTACAAAAATTTGTGGGCATCACACCCTATATTTTGGGTGGTCCTAATAAGGACTTGATGGATGATCCTAACCAAATATGGGTTAGGAAGATAGTTTCATACCTCACTGTTGAGTGGTCTATAGTAATATAGATTTGATGGAACTATCTAGATAGGTGTGAAGGTGTCGCCTTCTATGAAAAAAAAGGGGTTCTTCCTAGAGCACTCGTCAAAACTCAAGGTACTAGCGCAGGGCTATTAATAGCGCTTGAATCTTATCGCGGAACAACAAAAATTTAAAGAAACAATATGTGTTGTGGGGGTCTCAACTTGAGCTGCCGAAAGTTCAAGACTTTCTCACTTTCGATATATCGAGTTGTTGCCTCACCTCAATATGCGTTAATTCAAATCGTAAGATATTCACGTTTTAAATATTTATTTCTCCACTCAGAACAAGTCGTATTCATTTTCAAACTAGTTAGTTATTCATGGGGGAATGTGGGGAATGACTTAATACATTGAAATTCCGCTTCCATCTCTAATTTTGACTAAGTCATTTGTTGTTGAGAAAAATCCTCTTCCATTAGCCGATTTTTTGCTGATTTATTTTTGAAAAATGTTGCATGATTTTCTCAACAAAACCGAGGCCTTCACTCTTTAAATAGACCTCGATCCTCCAGTTTTTAAACACACAAAAAAACGACTTCTTCTTTTCTTCTTCTCTGCTGCTATAGCTCTATATTCGAAGTGTTTTTGTTGTTCCAACTCTCTTCCACGAGTGCACGTTGTGAGGGAGTGCTGTGTAAACCTTGGGGAGCGAATCGGTTATAATGATTGCACCTTGATCGTTCTGCGAATTTGCTTTTAGGACTGTGATTTTTCCACGACACAGTGATTTTCGTTTTATCTTTCCAACAATATTTGCACGCATTCGGCCCCTGTCGTTACCTATCCATTAGATACTAACGGGAAATGACATGTTTTGCTCACATGTTGTTGGATTTGGGGGAAAATAGCTCAAAATGTCATCTATTTGTTTCGTCTCTCCCGATTAACATCATGGAACTCTTTCTTTCCCCTTTTTGAAATCCCAACCCCAAATTGAATAGCCATCAACTTATATTAATAGGTTCATCTTCTGTAGCATGAACCAAAAAAATTGTGTTTGAATTGAGAAAGCCCTAAAGGTGGAAAAAGAGGTATAGCTGGGGTGTCAAAAGTGAATTTATCCCATAAAAAATAAATTAAATATTATTCAAATTGTTAAATGGTGGTGTTTCATGTTTGATTGTTAAATCGAACTATTTCACATTAAATGGGGATGTTTGATGTTTTCCATGATAATACATTGATTTTTTGGATGATAATTTTAAAAAGATTTGCTTAGTCTGTGGGGGAAAAAAAAATACTTTCAGAGAAAGACCAGTTCAATAGCTCTATAGCTTTAGCGTCTAGCTCATAGCTCACTCCTAGCTCAGTACGGGGAATCAACATAATAAGATCAACAAACTACTCAGGAAAACCCAACTTAGTAAGGCTGAAAGCAACAAAGGGTCATTCTAATCCATCACATGCCTTCCTCAAGTCCGGTTTCAAAGCAGTAAATGCATGTTTATCCTATCTCTTAGTATTAAGAAAATGGTTGCACTCAAAAGCCACAATACATTATCAGAAATAGGTCGACCACTGTACAAATGCCAATTGAGATGGAGATATAATATCACCTAAACATAATATTAGGTGACCACCTTTGACACAATTTTATAAACGACATTATATAAGCTTATTGGCTGAAACCGAGAAACATGTTTAATTAAGCTTATTCTCCACCTTCACCTAGAGATAAGGCTTCATGACGTGTTGTTTGTTTAATTATTTAATCAGTGATGTCCCCATCTCATTGATCCTCGACTTGGAACCTTTAAGACTAAGGCCTTGAATGCATATTTCATGATTAACACGTAACCATGCGCCATAGCCATACATGGTTTAGGGACTTCATTCTTTGGATATGAACAAATAAGACAAAATAATGAATGAAGAATGCATTTAATATTATAAAATGTGAAACAAAAAAGACTATTCTTTACAATGGTATTACATCGGGCTGCCTAGTTTACATCTAATCAACTCGTTGGCACGCCGGGCACTACCCTATCACTGATATGTCTCGCTCCAGTCGTTGAATGTGTTTCTTGAAACCCCCAAAGAGTTCTTTGCTCCAAACGAGCAAACGCTCCCCACAGTCTGCCAACTTCCTTAATGCCACGATTCATCATCACATCTCTGAATTGTGTTCTAACAATTTGATATAAGAAAAGCACAATCTTCTACCCGAGCCCAGAAAACACAAAAATGGAACCTACAACCACTACTCGAGCAGTTGAGTGCGTGGCTTAAACTGAATAAGGATCGGGCTATGGTTTGAGTAAATAGCTTCCAAATGTTGCACCTCCGTATCTAGGAACTGACTCCAAGAAGAATCAACTAGTCTTATCAAGTCTACATCTCACCATGTGAGGATAGCCCCGCCGAATGCACCACGTAAAAAGATACCCCTGAAGCCCAAATCATGCAACCTAGTGTCCAAAAACACCTATATAAAGTCCCACATAAGTCCCACAGGTGTTGAACATCGACACTTCTTTTCCGATCAAATGAAATCGTATTAAAGTCGTCGCAATAGAGCCACAGAAGCGACGACTGTGCCTTGAGAACCCGTAACACCTCCCATGCGTCCCTATGTTTAATAAAATCAATGCAAAAATTTAAATTTTAAGTACAATTAATCAATATCCCTCGCCGTTTTACTTATGATCAAAATATTTGTCATACTTTTTAGATGTAGCCAATGTTTTGGCCCCGCTTTAAAAGCAATGATTAATAACTCTTGTGCAACTGTATGTAATTAATTATTATTCGTCATGCTTTTTAATTTTAACCACAATAATTAATTATAATAAAAAATCATATTTCTTTTCGTGGCGTAAAAGTTGACTTGCATGTGCATGAAATGAAAAGGTCAGATTTAATTCCTGAAAAATTCTTTGTGAATGAAAGGAGTGGCAATGGATTTACTAGTTTTGTTGAATGGAAAGGATAGGATTAGGTGCCGACCAAACTTGGCATAATTGAATGGTACGTACAGAGATGAGTATGTGACTAAGATGTCCACACAATTCTTGTAAAGCAACACCCCACCAATTATTTTTGTTTGCAGCCTTCAGGTACAATAATAATAGGTATGAAAGCCCACAAACCTCATCAAAAAATAATTTAAATGCCACACTTGCATCTTTACACACACACATATATATATATATATGAATAATTTAAAAAATATTTAACTTTATGGGTTCATTGTGAATTAAAAATAATATTGTCTGTATTTGTAGGTGAAAAGTTTAATACACATATTATACACGCTTTACACAAGAAAAATTAGAGTGGCTGGTAAGTCTCAATACTTCATCTTTCTAACAAGACGTTTTTTGAGTGTAAAAATAAGTTCATACGAAGTTAGAGCGAATAATACCTTATAGAACAGGAGACCGATCGAGTCACAAGTCAGGTCAGATATTAGAGAAATAATGTCAGTTTAATAACAAATTTTGATTTATCTATTTAGATAATTATTATGTCAAAATTATTTTTAAATATTAGGTTGATATCCACAAACAAGATTACTATGTGAATATTAATTGTTGAAAGATATATATATCTAAGTTGTATCATAATCATAAATATGATATGGGAAGACATATAAAAAAATCCACATAATTTTAAAAAAATACAAATACAATGCATATTAATATAATATAAAAATAAGGGAGTTTACTCCAAATACTTACTATACATTCACATTTTATTACACTACAAAAATATGAATTATTCTTTACATTATCATTATGGATGATCACAACTTAAAAATCATAATAAATGAAAATTATCCACTAAGTATGGTCAAATAAAATGAATGCAAAAAACTAAAAATTCTGCTCATGGTCAATCATCATCATATCCTGCAGAAACAAAAGTTAATAGCTGATATGCAATTGTGGTTAATATCACGAGTTTTTTGATAAAAAATCATATTTCTTCTAGTATTCTTCGTATGCACATCAATCCATATTTATCTCATTCACTTTCTTATTGTTCTCGAAAAGAGTTCCAAAATCTAAACCTAACAAAAATAATGAATGAAATTGAATTATGATGAGTTGGATTTGTAGATGATTTTAGGTCACTAGATGTATTCGAAAGGGACCATTTGATGACTATATCCAAACTTGTGCTCGTGGAGGTTGTTTTCGTGTGGGTTGTACATTTATGGCTGCACTTCTTACTAGAAAATATTATGGAATAATAATTGCATTTAAATGTGTAGAAATGGACCTTTTTTTGTGTCAAATTAAATATATATATATATATATATATATATATATATATATATGGAAGAACGAAATTATGGATTTAATAGGGACACAATCATTCTCAGGCGCTTCTTACTTTTTTTTTTTTTTTTTTTGATAAATTAGAATGGAGTTTCCTAAATTTGGTATTATTATAAATGATCTCCAATTGTATAGAAAATTATTAATACTCTTAATTTTAATAGTTGTTCAACAACGGTCCAATTTGTTAGTTTTCGACTTTTTGTTAGATTTTCATTCATTTTTTGTGGTGAATTGATTGAAATGTCCTCGTGAACTATGGATTACTTATTTAAGAGAGAAATTAAATTCTTTTATGGATTAAGTGACTTTTTTTTTTATAATTTTTTTCATCCACCTCTTTCGTTTTTATATATTTTTATTTTTTTAAGAAAAAGAAAAAAAGTACCAGTAGGACAAACTTGACAATTTCAGCCTACATCAAAAGATTACATAATTTCATTAAATATTAGGAGATATTGGTAATTTCACAAACAACGAGGTGGTATTCGTAATTATGCCAAATTTCAGGGGATCGGAGCTTATTGTAATTTATCTTTTTTCTTTCTTCTAATTTTGGTAAGATACATTTTTTTTACAACGAATGAGATTTAAAGGGTTTTTGGCTAAGTTTATGTAAAATATTTTATAAGTTTTACATTTTAAATGATGTTTTTGAAATTTATGAGGTATTAGATCTTTTTCAAAAGTAAGTTTTTGAAGTGTAATAAGGTTATGGAGCTTATAAGATATTAATAATGATAATTTTGTAAATCATACTACCAGGAGTTTGTGAAGATCTTAAGAATAAGCTACGAACTCCTTAAGTTTCGTCTTTTTAAGTAGTTTTAATCTTTTGACATATTATGTTTTTTGATCTTATAAGCTTTTTATTTAAATTTTTTGTTAAACACTTTTGAAGGTCTTATAATGTTTCAAGCATCTTATAAAATATTTAAAAAAAATCTTATTAAATCACCCAAATACCCTCTTAGTTTAGTTGGTGAAATTGGGGTTTAGATCACATCAATTTATAGGTATTGGCGCACTTTAATCGTAGTTGTTGATTATGTATAAAATATTAAATATTGATGATTGTATATTAACCTTTGGCCATTGAAATTTGTAATATCACTCTAACCTATTTTCACTAAAAAAAATAGATAATATTTTTATGATAAATATAAATTATTTATTTTATTCAACTGCATTTATTATATTCATTTCGTCAAAAATAAAATAAAAGTAAAACATGAATAAAGAAAAAAATAATGAATAGAGGTAAAATGTAGCAATATTGTTTTGGATGTGCAAATAATTGATGCCTCGCTTGGTTGTTTTGATCTTTAAATATTCCCCTGGGCACAAGTCTAGTGAATTTTGGAATTATTCTTTTGGATAATCATGATGAACCCCAAAATACATAATTCATTTTAATTTTACATTTTCCAAGCAGAGGAATTTAGGCTACACAATAATAATATAAAAAATAAATAAATAATAATAGTAATAATAACAATAACAACAACAATAATAATATAATAATGATGATGATGGTTGAATTTGTCAAAGACAAACACAAGAATTTGTGTCAGTTTCAGCGTTAAATATCACTCATGAATTCTCTATTCTTTCTTCTGCAGAAAGTCCACTGCTTCTCATATAACGGGTATATATATAGACTGATGGTAAATTAGACATGTACGACCAGTTAACGTTTTTGCTCATGTTCCTAGTTGCCTGTCAATTCTGACCGCATGTTTGAAGGGTTTCATTAGAATTTTCAAGCATATTTCTTAACTGGTTATCGCAATCCAGTTCCTCAATTTGAGTAAATCTTGTTCGTCCATTTACATTTCAACTAATAGCCATATTATAAAATGATATTTATTATTATACATCATTAAATTTTTTTCTTCTTAAAGATAGATAACTATAATAGAATATTAAATCACATTTTAAAGAGTAAATTCCACTTGCCCCATTGAAACACATTGCAAAATGATAGCGCTCCTACATTTTCTTTTTTCTCTATTCCAATTTTTATAATTTGTTACATTAGTCAATATGTTAACGTATAAAACATTAATCGAGTATAAATAATTTTCAGTCACTTTACGCATAAAAGGATAATAAATAACCCTCTAAAACTACACTAACAAATATTAATATGTGATGCAGTGTACAATGTGATCGATATTTGTAACATAAGGTATTATCTGGTTTAACTGAAGTGCTACAATATGTGATGTAATATCCAAAGTCTGATTTGTAGCACTCCAATTGCAACACTTACGCTTATAATGTCGAACACTCTAATATCTTATAAATTCTGACATTTTATTTATTAAAAAAAAAACTTACTTTTAGAATAAGATTTTAATATTTTTTAAACTTTTAAAATATCTTATAAGATGTACGGGTTTATGAAATATTTTAAAAAAATTTAGCCAAACACCCTCTAGTTGGAGTTTTACGAACCTGTTTGTAAAAAGATCATTCGTTAGGAAAAGAAGACCTTGAGATTTATAAATAGCACAAACTGCTCGTCTGTAGCAGACGTGGAATACGTGTCAAAATTAATATAAAATCCAAATTTAATCAAATCAAACTAGTAATGTTATATTTGTTTTATATAATTATTTACTATTTTTGTCCTCACAATAAATATTATATTCATTTATCAAATCAATCCGAATTAGAATTTTCTGTACCACACTTAATAAGACAGACGCAACTTGTGCGCGGTGGTGTGTTGAGAGAGGCTGGCGGTGGGTCCAGCGTTATCATCTATCGCCGGCACAGTCCAGCAACCAAATTAACGGCGGCGCGTGGGGAATAAGCGCGTGGTGATCCCAACCCAAAAAGCCAGCAAGAGATAGAGAAAGAGAATGGCCCCATTCCCCCAGCTTTTGGTTCCACACACATGCACTGCTACGTTTCCACTCGACATCCAACACTCTCTTCATCCTAATAGCTACCGTTACGTACTCCTCTTCTACTCGCCTGTGTTCTACATCCAGTGCGCAGTAAAATATCACCCAGTTTGGAACGTATGTGTCCGCTTGCTCACTGAACTGAGCATTTGGCTTTCGCAGTTTAGAGTTTGCTTGATTATGCTTTCAAGACGTGTGTTTCGATTGTTATTTGTGTGATTTCTGTGGGTGTGTGAAGATTGTTTGTTTGTTGGTTATGGTGTAATTGGTTTGGTACCTGACTTCTTGTGTGGAGTATTGGATCACAAAAATCTGGTGGAAGTTTGAATTCAGTTCGTTCTATTAGTATCAGCTATCAGTGGTGAATGTCGATTTTTCCGGAATTTTGTGTTTTTTTTTGGTGGTTTGTGTGAATGGGGATTTTATTTAGAGCTCTGTGCAGTATAAGTTTATAAATAGTAGAATTCTTTTTCCCCTGATTTGGGTTGTACTCAGGTTTGAATTTCAAGTGGACTAAAGAAAAAGCTGGTAAAGGGCATTCGTTGCGATTCTTGGTTTGAGGATTTGTAGTGTTTCTGTGACAGAGCACAGTAATTGGGAAAGTTAATGCGCCAGTTTTTGGCAATTTGGAGATCTGGGTTGGTCTTGTTCTGGTGTTCTGAGTGATGGGTTGTGTTTATTCCAAGACATGTATCGGCGAGTTATGTGCTCCCCGAGATATTCAGGTGAATGAAAGTGGAGATGTGAAAACAGCTACGAGTGAGATTGCAGTCTTCTCGCCTGCTAAGTCTGACAGCGAGGAAGAGGAAAACGGAGATCAATTGTATCAATTGAGTTCAATTACTGATCCTGAAGTGGGTATTACTAGACTGTCTAGGGTGTCGGCTCAGTTTTTACCTCCTGATGGCTCGAAGGTTGTGAAAGTTCCATCAGGGAGTTATGAATTGCGGTACTCGTTTCTATCTCAGAGAGGTTACTACCCTGATGCCCTTGATAAGGCCAACCAAGATAGTTTCTGCATTCACACTCCATTCGGAACGAGTCAGGACGATCATTTCTTTGGGGTTTTTGATGGCCATGGTGAATTTGGAGCTCAGTGCTCGCAGTTTGTGAAGCAGAAGTTATGTGAGAATTTGCTGCGGCATAGTCGATTTCATATGGATGCAGTTGAAGCATGTCATGCTGCTTTCTTGACAACAAATGCGCAATTGCATGCTGATGAGCTGGATGATAGCATGAGTGGAACAACTGCAATTACGGTGCTGGTTCGGGGTAGGACACTTTATGTTGCCAATTCAGGAGATTCCAGGGCTGTTTTAGCTGAGAAAAGAGGGGAGGATATTGTAGCTGTTGACCTGTCAATTGATCAAACACCTTTTAGGCCTGACGAACTTGAACGGGTGAAGCTCTGTGGAGCAAGAGTTCTCACATTGGATCAGATTGAAGGACTCAAGAATCCAGATGTCCAGTGCTGGGGCACTGAAGAAGGCGATGATGGTGATCCTCCGAGACTGTGGGTGCAAAATGGTATGTATCCTGGTACAGCTTTCACGAGAAGCATTGGTGATTCTATTGCTGAGACCATAGGGGTTGTTGCGAACCCGGAAATTGTTGTTCTGGAGCTGACGCAGAATCATCCTTTCTTTGTAATTGCAAGTGATGGTGTCTTTGAGTTTCTTTCCAGCCAAACTGTGGTGGACATGGTAATTCGTCTTTCCACCTATTGCTACTGTGATTCACTTCAAATAATATATCATGACATTATTCAATCTATACAGGTAAAATGAGAGCTAGTCAGTTAGTATATTTGCTTCCAGTTCTTCCGTTAGACGTGGTTGGCAACAGTGTTTTGAATTCACGACCTGAATCACTTTTGCTCCTTGACAAGGCAGGGTCAAATGCTAGAAGGTCATGACTCTTTATCCTAGAAGTTGATAATGGAATAAGTTGTTTTGGAGAAGTTGCAGTCAGGAAAAGTGAAATAATCGGAAACCAAATTAGAAAGAGGAACAGAAAAGAAAAGAACAACCCATGAAACAATTCATGAAAAGACAGGTTAAACTGGTGAAACAGCCTACAACTAAAGAGATGCACTGTATTTAGTCATTTGTTTAAACTTAAAAAAACTTTGTGTTTCACCAAGAACTTTGGAGTTCTAATCCTTTGCAGTTGGGCACTCTATGACTGATTTTATGGAGAACCTGATGAGTGGTAAAAGATTAACATGAAATGATGTAATAATATATCTTGACAAGGCAACTGAATGACGGGCTCTCTAGTGCCTTGTCCAAGTGTCTTGACAGGCTTGCTGTTGTCTTTTGAAGTGAAAGTATGGGTGATAATCATGCTTTACGTTCTGTGAAGTAAACCGAAGGTGCCAAATGCCCTTTGGTTTTGAGTTTCAATAGTGTCCATGTACATATTCTTGGGCTACCTGACCAATTACCAGTTTCAACGTATGTTTCACTTGTTCCAGATGCCAACAGCACCAGTTCTAGATCGGTATAGACTTCTTGTTAGTTAAAAGGACAAGATTAGCATTTTGCTGAAGCATGTAGCACTTTAACTAAAGTTTGAGCTACTTCCTTCAGAGGGTTATGCCCTCAAAATTGTGCGACATTTTTATGTTGAATTTCCTAGCTCCAAGACCATCTCTTAACCATAAAAACATAAACTAAAGGAACTTGATATAATCATGAAAATCCACAACACAGAGAGAAGAGAATAAATTTCTTAATCAATAGTATATTTCTTCAATCTATCTCATGGAATTAGCTGTGGAACAGGGTGAGGGGTTCATGTATGAATATTGCATCACCCTGTTCTACTGAAACAGGAAGAATTCAATGCCCAAAAGACGCTCTAGTTTTTTCTTATTTGAAGAGTTTATTATCATATGAGCTTCCCTCTCTCTGAAAGTTCAATTGAAGCATCCCAGTCCATTTCAATCAGTTGTCAAATTCGAGGGGAGCTAAAACTATGTTGCCTAATGTTTTCTGCTGCCCCTAATCTCTGCTCGTATGGATTTAATGAGAATAGCCAGGATAACAAATGGCTTATTGTTGACAAAAAGGGTAAGATGCCCCTAATGTTTGAATGTTGACCATTGATGCTCCTCCTTGTGCCATTCATTTTCCAGGTTGCAAGATATAAGGACCCACGTGATGCTTGTGCTGCAATTGTTGCTGAATCATATCGTCTCTGGCTGCAATATGAAACTCGTACTGATGACATTACCGTGATAGTTGTGCATCTAAATGGGTTAAATGATGTAAGTCAGATTATGTGCGCATACTCACACGTATTTTTATGTGTCTGATTTCAATTTTTTCCCTTATTCCTTCAAATGCTTAAATTAGTGGTTTGATCTATAATCATAGGCTGCAGTTGGTCAGTCAGAAAATTCTGAAGCAGTTTTAAGACCCCCGCTACGTCAAGTGATTGAAGTATCAGGATCAGAGTCTCCATCTCTTACAAACTGGAGATCTGGAAATAATCGTGCAAGGAATGATTTATCTCGTGCACGACTCCGTGCACTTGAAAGTTCTCTTGAGAATGGACAAGCTTGGGTTCCTTCATCTCCAGCCAACAGAAAGACATGGGAAGAAGAGGTAAACGCTTCATCAATTCTCATCTTTTGCATTTTCTAAATAGTCATCTTTCTGAAACTGCGTACCAATTGATCCTTGTTGATTTATGATCAATACGTGGCAGGCTCAAATTGAACGGGCCTTGCGGGATCATTTTCTTTTCAGAAAGCTTACTGATTCCCAGTGTCACGTTTTGTTGGACTGCATGCAAAGAGTTGAGGTCCAAGCAGGAGACATAGTGGTAAAGCAGGTAAAAGTTTTTGTAATTGCTGGTCAACTGCTGGAGTATAATCTTTTTCAGTTATGTTTCAAATGCTTTAGAATGTGTTGACTGGCTGTTGCAAACAATTTCGGTGTATAGACCGCTTGGCATGAGGAAAAATAGTCTTTTCCAGATTGTCTCACATACACTTTCTGAAAGATGATAATGTAATTTCAATAGTGCATCATCAGTGCTTACATTATGATGGTTCCATAAGCCTACATCATCATAAATAAGATATAATACACAGATTGCACCATTTGAAAAAGTACTACCTACAGATGGGACACAGCGCTATGACTTTAGTGAAATTTTGAACTTGGTCGAGGGGTGCACGTGCTGGTATCACAGGGGTAAGACACTGAATCAAACTTAAGCCTGATGTGTGGCCTGGTTTCCACACAACCAGTCAGCCAACTCAAACACACACTCAGCCCTCGTGTATGATATAGTATGAAAGTAAGTTTGCAAGTCAAAAGTGCACACACTGAACATGCAAAAATGCATAAGCATAAGAGAACATCAGAGTTTATGGGACAACTCAATCTTACATTAATCACCAATCACAATACAAGGAAATCTGCCCAAGGCTTGCACAAAACACTCGTACGTGCAACTCATTGGGCAAGGACGTCTTTAGGGCAATATAGAATTGCAGTGGACATCCCCAACTGCTGGGAATGATTAGCCAATCACATGTCAGCATTTGTCTAGCAAAGCACACCGCAATCTGCCAATTGTCGGCAGTTGCCTTGAGGAAGATAGGCACAACCACTATCACATTTACTGCGCAGGCCATAAAAACTTCCACACAACTACTGCACACCTTGTGCAATCATCAACTAGTTCCCCGGTGCCCTGGGTCCATCTTCTAGCCAACTACCGCAAGCAGGATTCTTCCTGCGTGTGTGGCATCCTACTATCCGCATGTTGGGTGCCGCTTGCGCATGCGTGTTGCCTGCATGCGCAAACCCTGTGTTTCATGCATTTGGTGCTGCCAAAGTGTTACGTAGAAAGCCCACACTACATGTGCAGCAAGCCAGCCCGGGCACCCCACAGTCATGCATCGCATCGCAACGCGTCGATAGCATCTGCCTGTGTCCATGCACGTCCAATCACCACTATAACTGGCGAACTATCTGCCTTAAACATGTTCAACAATTAGCAAATGCGAGTGGTCGCCCTATGCTGACGCTCCATGTGCCCTGGCATGCAAGCCTACCATGCCAGCAAGTAATGGTGCTCTAAGAGGCTAACTGAAGAACTTAATGCAAAATTGTTAGAGAACCAAGTTATAGATTGGAGCTTATTGCACTGCTATGAATGTAGCAAGTCTGTAGTATATGTTTAAAGACAATCACTGAAAGATCGTCCATGGGTACTTTCCGGGATAGGCGCTTATTTGCATGTGGAAATATATAACTTTAACTTCCTAAGAAATTACTTTTAGGGACATCTACCATGCAAGTCTATCTTAGATCTTCAATAAATTGAGCTCAAGGGAATCTCTGCTCAGTGGTGACATTTGCTTCCGTCTTTCGTATGCTTATCTTTCTAATTTGGTAGTTCTGTATTCAGTTTAGGTACTTTGTCGCCAGGTCTTAGAGGATGCCTGGCATATATGAATTTCTGCTGGTATAATTTATTTGTGTGGATTTTTCAGGGTGGAGAAGGTGACTGTTTTTATGTTGTTGGCAACGGGGAGTTTGAGGTCTTGGCCACTCAGGTGGTTTTGGTTTCTACAGTATATTAGACTTCCCCATCTCAAGAGAAACTCGTTTTCAGTTGAAACAATGAAGCACTTAAATGTTTATTTTTATTATACTTTTCCCCACCTCTAAAGAAAATAGTTCAAGTTGAAAAAATGAAGCTTTATTCTGATTATATTTCTTCAATATCTTTTGTAAAGTCTCTCACTATGAGCGTGTGTACCAGGAAGAAAAAGATGGAGAAGTGCCCAGGGTTCTACAGCGATACACTGCTGAGAAGTTATCTTCCTTCGGCGAGCTGGCACTGATGTGAGATATCCTACCTTTTCCTGTTTCATGCTAAGTAAACATCAGCCGTTGTTCATTATGTTGGTTAAAACTTGGAGTAGGATTGAACCTGCAAAAATTTGATCAGTTATTTTACTTGAACAATTCCATATAATTTTTTATATGGTCCTCCTCCTTTATCCTATAACATGTTAGATTATAATTGTTCCATTGTGGGTTGGATTAGTCTAGTTTCAGAATGTACATCTTTACTTTCTTATTATTTTTTAATAATTTTCTTAGTTCAAATGTTGAATTGTCATGGCTCTGGGTTTCTATGTTGTTACATAGTCTGACTTGATATCATAAAACGAATTATAATAAAATAGGTACTTCTAATATGGAACATGACATTCAATTGGTGGATTAGTTTTTGAGTTACATCAGTTGTTATTAACTCGTTTTTTATGGCAAGTGATGCCCAGCATTCATTTGTTTTATGCATATACCTGACTTAACTTTGTCATCTATCTTTCCAAATTTTCAACTTCTTAAACTGCAGGTATAACAAGCCACTCCAAGCTTCCGTTCGAGCTGTGACCAATGGGACTCTCTGGGAACTTAAAAGAGAAGATTTTAGAGGAATTCTCATGTCTGAGTTTTCTAATTTATCCTCATTGAAGTTACTTCGATCAGTTGATCTTCTTTCAAGGTTGACAATCTTACAGCTGAGTCATATTGCAGATTCGCTATCAGAAGTGTCTTTCAGTGATGGACAAAAAATAGTTGATAAGGTATACTTGGTTTATATATCTGAATGTGCTTTTTAGTTGCTTCTGTCTTATTCTCTGTTATCTGCCTTTGCAGAATGAGAACCTCCTGGGTTTGTATGTCATACAGAAGGGTGTCGTGAAAATTACCTGTGACTTCGATTCTATAGAAACTGTCAATGCGTCAAGTCTCATGCCTGAAGTTGAGAAGCAGGATGATAATATGTCTAGCCAGAGCATTTCAGTGGAAAAGACTGAGGGAGGCTATTTTGGAGAATGGACACTTCTTGGTGAGCAAATCTCTTCCTTGAGTGCCATTGCTGTGGGCGATGTGATCTGCTCCGTCTTGACAAAGGAGAAGCTTGATTCAGTTGTAGGCCCTCTGGCAAAGCTCGCACAGGATGACGATAAGTATGTTTTCAGTTGCTGCTTGCCAGAACCTAGTCAGCTTACGTCTAATATGGTTTCTGCAGATAACATCTAAATATCAATAGATACACGGGCCTCTTTTCAGCTTTTGATCTTCGTGTGTATTTATGTATGTATCTCAATAATCCTTGACTGAAGTGTGTCTCCCTGTTTATTAGGTTAAAGCACTGTCCTACCAGCTTACCCACTGAATCTATAGAAGATTTTGATACTTCAACTATTAAGAAGATTCAGCTTACTGATTTGGTAAGATACAGATATTCTTCTTTTAAACTTTGTCTTTAGCGACCTTTATGAGAGAAAAATAATTCTACGTTATTTTTTCCAAGGAGTGGAGAACTTGTTTGTATTCCACTGACTGCAGTGAGATTGGCCTTGTACGTCTACTGGACTCAGGTTTGATCTTTTAACTACTTTGTGCAGATTAACTAACATCTACATAAATTTACCAATGTTTTTTACCTGCTCAGTGTACCAGTGAGGGCTTCCCACTATTGCTCTTTGTGTGCTGGTTTACTTATGTCTGATTTACCCTAACTGGAGTTATAAGATCTACAGAATGATAAGGTGCAAAGGAAGAACTCTTTATGAATGCACTTACATCATTCATTCTCTTTTTCTTTTTGCTCTATCTGCAGAAACTTTGCTTAGTCTAAAAAGATTTTCAAAGCGGAAGGTTAAAAGACTTGGAAAAGAATCATTAGTACTGAAGGAGAAGAACCTATTTAAGTCGATAAGCCACTCTGCATTCGTGCCAAGAGTTATATGTACTTCTGCTGATCAAACATATGCTGGCTTACTTCTGGACACACGTATTGCTTGCTCTATGACATCAATAATTCACAGTGCACTGGACGAAACAGCCGCACAGTTCTGTGCTGCCTGCATTGTTATTGCTATAGAAGGTTTGCACAAGGTAGCAAATCCATGATCAAATTCAGTCTCTTATATGCTAATAAATATTTCATGAAGTTAATGCTGTTGCTTTTGGTATTAATAATTTAGAGTGGCATTCTGTATCGAGGTGTGTCCCCTGATGTTCTAGTGTTTGATCAGACAGGATATATACAGGTTAGATTATATTCTCTGTCCTAGATCCAGTGATATTTGTTTCTTTTGTTACACTTGGTAGCTTGGATATCCATGGAAGTTTATAAATGAGTTGCTTACTTCACTGTAGCTAGTCGACTTCAGATTTGCGAAGAAATTATCTGGTGATTGTTGTGAGAGAACATACACTATATGTGGTACAGCTGATTCGTTGGCTCCTGAAATAATTCAAGGGAAAGGCCATGGCTTCCCTGCTGACTGGTATGTCCATTAGATTCAGATGGTCAACGACCCATTTTAGTAAACATAGCTAAGTGCTTTCTTGAGTGATATGATAAAGTTAGTTAGTCTTTTTCCTTTTGATTGGAAGAATAAAATTGACTGCAGTAATCATCAATGAAGCCACGCAATGATGCTATTAAACTTGTATCAAAAGTTGAAAAATATAAACTGGATTCCCATTTACTGTGGGATATAGTAAAAATGTTTGCCTAATGTTTCCTTTAGGATTATCATTAGTTGGTGCTCCTGCCATGTCATCAGTTTCTGTTTCATGTGGTATGTTTGCCTCTTCTGGGGTGTACATGCTGTATACTGTTATATGGACAATATAATTTCTTTCCCTTCCAATTGCATCGTAGGGTACAATTTACAGAGGATGGACTTACCATCTTAATGGTTCAAATCCTCTGTTCAAGGAAGAAATAAATGGGAATACTAAATACAAGCAGATTACAATGGATTACTGGGTTTAAAAAATATTCTGTGACAGAGTTTATGCTCTTTCAGACCATGGCGCCTCAAGCTAGAGAATGGATATTTTGCTTTGCTAGCCTGCAAGTAACTTCTTGAGCCCGTGTTGTGGGCTAGCCTTTATTTGGTGCATAAGCTAGTTGATTGCTTGAGGACAATTCTGGAGCTCTAAGTCATTCTCTAACTTTTCCTTGATGAAGTGCCTATCTATTCCAATGTGTTTGTTCTGCCATGTTGAACCGATTTTGAGCTATGCCAGTTTGTTGTCGCAATAGAGATTTATACTCCCTTTACTTTAGTTTCGAGATCATTTGAAATTATCTGTAGCCATAAGTTTTCACAACTTCCTTTTACCATTGCCCTAAATTCTGCTTCTGCACTAGTTTGAGCAACCATAGATCGTTTCTTGCTCCATGTCACCAACCACCTAGGAACATACAATAATATGTGATAGACCTTCTATCTAGCAATGACCCTGCATAGGAATTTATACAGGCTCATTCAAGACACTGTCCTTCTAGAACAAAATTCTTCTTTGAGGTGTGGCTTTAAGATATTGAAGGATTTTATAAACTGCATTCAGGTGTTCTTCCGTTTGGATCTTGCATGAACTGACTACTCCAACAGCATATGCAATGTCTAGTTTTATATGGGATAGGTAAATAAGTTTCTGCCGCCAGTCTCTGTTACCTACCTTTGACAACTGTCCTTAGCTTTCTGAGTAGCTTATGCTTTCAGTTAATTGTGAAACTCAACACCTTACAACTGAGTTTCCTGTTTCCCTAAGCCAATCGGAACATACTTTCTTCAGCATACAAAGATTTGGAATAGGTGCCTGAATTCCAAGGAAGTATTTGGACTTTGTAGATCATTTATCTGAGATTCTTGAGTTAACTGCTTCTCCACTAGTTCTCTTTCAGGCCCATCATCTCGTCACAATAAATATCATCTACATAGACTAAAGGAACTGTTAGCTTAAATTCTTTCAAAAGCTTAGTAGACAAAGTATGATCTCCTTGACCCTGCCTTTATCCCATCCTTAACATTGTTTTCGTAAAACTCCCAAACCAAGCTCTAAAGATGCTTCAAGCTATAAAGGGGTATGTTATTCAGGCTAAACTTCTCATCAAAACCAGGTGGTGGTTCCATAAATACCTCTTTCAAATCTCTGAACAGAAATGCATTCTTCACATCAAAATTTTGTGTACATTCCATTTTTTTTTAGAAGTGTGTACATTCCAGTTGAAGTGCAGAGCTAGTGACAATAAACGCTCTGTCAGGTTTGTGTACAGCTGTTTCCTATTAACCTTTATTCCTCTTCAATGTCTTGTCAACTCTAAACTTAAGGGTATAACCCATCTACACCCTATTGTCTTTTTTCCCTTTAGACCACGCAACTATTTCCCAAGTCCCATTTTCTCTAGTGCACTCATTTCGCCCTACATGGCTTGCACCCAATTTCTATTCTCTAAAGCCATCATATACAGTATTTGGAATGTTGATTGAGTCTAGGGGAGCAAGAAGATTCTGTGTTGAGGGATTACTGTTGTAATTTTGAATTAATGGCTTTCTTGACAACTGATTTGATCTCCTCCTTAAACGCCTTGAATTTTCTTGAATTTGATGAACTTCGTAGAGTGAGCTTCTTGAGCCCTCTAGCTTTTGTCTTTGGTCTTTGTTTTGTCAAAATGTGTTTCAAGGATTCTTTTTATATAGGTGTTCAAAGATGACGAGTCATAGTCTACTTGAATACCTTTGATGTTATCTCTTTATGATTTTGATTTAAAAAGATAAATACATCAAATATTTGTCATGATATGAGTGGTTTGATTAGCACACATATATATGACTGTTTCATGTGGTGGAACCTGGTCGGCTTAATTCTGTGGCTGCAAAACATAATTTAATTGACTGGAATACTTCAATTTGATACTTGTCTGCATTTGATTTTTATTATAGAATGTGTATTAGAATATCAATTAGATGAACTATATTTGGAATAAAATTCGATACCTTCCAACATATTAGAATGCTAAAATGAATATTGTAAACATTATAATATTAGAATATTATAAACATATTAGAATGTGCTGGCTTTTTGTTTTTCTATTAGAGGCATTATCATATGTTCAACTACATGAATTCTAGTTTTTCTAACTATAACTATGTTATCTCATAAAGGACGTTTTCTCAAAATATTGTACCACTCACGGTTGCCCTGCTTGCGGATGTTATAGTATTTTATTTTCCTGATTTGTGCATTCTCTATCTATACTTCAACACCACTCTGGTATTCATGAACTTTGATGGTTGGATGATATTTTTAGACTTGACTAATGACTGATTTATGTTTCTTGTGCAATTTCTCATTTAAGATACTGGCGATCCTAGATTTTTGCTTCAGTTGCTCTAGTTGTGCAGGTGGGCTTTGGGAGCGTTGATCTATTTCATGCTACAAGGTGAAATGCCTTTTGGATCTTGGAGAGAAAGTGAGCTCACTTTCGCCAGAATAGTGAAAGGCCAGCTAACTCTTCCACAACATTTTAGCATTGAAGCTGTTGATCTCATTACCAAGGTTAAAATCATCAACTTATTTCCATCCTCTCGGAACTAAAAGCACAATGACATGGAATCTAACATGTAATTTTATTCAGTTGCTTGAAGTAGACGAAAGTGCGAGACTTGGAAGCCAAGGCATTGGCTCCATTAAAGCCCATCCATGGTTTGATGGTATTGATTGGAAAGGATTAGCAGAACGTGCGGTTCCTGTTCCTCATGATATTATCTCACGCATAAAGCTATACTTGGAAAGCCATTCAGCAGATGCAGTAACTTCAACAGATTCCCCAGTCCGAGATATCGAAGAAGAACTTAACACCCCAGAATGGCTTGAAGATTGGTAGAAGAGCAGTTCACAGTTTTGTGTTTTCCTCTGTCTTCTCTCGAGTTTTTCAACTCCTTATAATTTGCTTGCTGGTATGCTGGAAACTTTGGGATAAAGAGGCCAACCTCTGCATCATGACCAATTGATATAGATGGAGAAAATTTATCTGCCCCTTGCTTCACTTGGTAAAATGCTCACCTTCATTTTGACTTTGTAAATAGGTAGATATTTATATGAATGAGCACTCTGTTTTTATTTGCTTTCTGCGCCTCTTAACATTGAGTTAGATTTCTTGATAAATAGCTAAATACAGCATGCTGCTGCTTATGAAAATTCTTAGGTTTGTATATCCTAGGTATTTGTGATTGCAAACTCTTGAGCAAATGGAATTGAAATATCCATGATGTTTTGTGGTTAGTTTTCACAACTTTCGGATGTTTTAAACCTCATACCGTCGTCTTTGACACGGTCCCAGTAGATGAAGTTGAGGCTCCATGATTGTAAGATCATGAATTCGAATTTCACTAATGTGTGTATGTTGTTCTATTTTTATTTTTATAGTAGTTACTGATTATTTATATATATTTGATGTTGATTATTAATATGTTGATTGCTATTATTGAGATTCATGATATATAGATACTTTGGTCTTTAAGAAAAAGTTAAAAGAATATAAACTATTGTGCGAGGTTCAAATTCCTATAATCGTGTTTATATGTACATAAATAAAAAAAAGTTATGTTGATAACACATACATAAATTTAAATTTATATTATCCAAAGATCTTATATATTAAAAGTATATATACGTAACAAGAGATGTACTTAAAAAAAATAATTATATATTGAAATCCAGTAATTTTAGAAATGAATTTAAACAATTTAATGGACTTTTAAATATTTTATTAAGTCAAGATATTATCAAAATTGTGTATTTACATAATAATGATATTAGTATACTTAAATACCATTAAAATATAATATAAATATGAGGACGTTTTAATCGGCTCAAAGATCGAAAGAGATCAAAAGTTATCCATACTCTCATAATTTCCAGCACCATCTTGACATTTATCGCATTGTCGAGTATGTTTTGATTACTGAGTATATACAAATTTACAGGCCAGTACTTTTTGTTTATTTATTTGGGCTAATTCTCTTTGTTGGTAACCGTTAATCTACACTTTATTACAAAGGAGACGGATTTTTTTTTGTTTTTTTGAAAATGCAACGATATTATTAAAGCAACCAACAGACAATGATAATATTCAATGCGCATTACAATAATATTTTGAAAGTTATCAACAACAATTTTAAAGTAAACAAAGAAATAATATCACATACTACTATGAAAGTAAACATCCACACCTACTATAAAAAGGTTCGAGCTCACAATTTTTTGATTGTGAGATCTCAACTTCACCATTCAAGTAAGAGATCATTGGTAGAGACAGACCTTTTAGTCTCTCACATTTTTTGATATGTTATTTTATATTTTTTATTATTTAATTTAATTTTCTTATTGTTGATGTAACTTTCCATTCTCTAATATCTTTTTGGTAGTTATTTCTTCCTTTTCTTCTTCTTTTTATTTTTTAATATTCATGCATCTTTTCTCTTGTTAATATCATCATTATTGATTGTGAAAAAGTGTATAGGCTATCGACAATTGCACTAGTTATCAAGTAGTATAAAAAATATCGTTCTCACAAAGATTTATGAAATAATTACCAAAATTATAACTGACGCCTAATTATTTGAATGACCGAAAATAGTGATGATTGACTACCTATTAAGAGAAATTACTACAAATAATACAAAGACAATTGGAGAAAATTCAAGAATTGATGAGATGTTAAGGTTATAGATCCACCTAATTAGTTCGACGGGCATCAAATTGACTGATTAATCTAACAAGCATTTACTTTCATAAGCTAAGGTTTTTTCTTGATTTAATCCGATATATTTTCTCAAGTTGTATGTAACTTATTATTATCAAGGAATTAGTGGACCTCTCTCTTCTAACACTCGAGACAAATAATACATTAAGATTTATAAAAATCCTATGGAACCATAGAAATCATGCATATATATATATATATATATATAATACCTACATAACATTCAATTCACACAATAAATTACCCTATTACTATGTAGAATACCTTATCAGTTTATCAACATAATTTAATTGAATTAGGATGTGATCAAGCGCTCAAATCACAATAATAAGCACAATAATTCATGAACATATACAAATAAAGTTGTAGATTTTAATCAGAAAAATATTCAACTCATTGTCTCAATTAGGCTCCCCAAAAATATTAGAAAAAAAGAAATTATTTCATGATATCAAGTTTGAAAGAAAAAAAGAAAACCTTATGGGGTAGATGAATCTGGCTTGAACGGTTGTCACTGCGGATGCAAGATCGTCTTCACCACAAACACTCTAGCATTGCCTCTTGATTCCGGCGTCTTTTCCTCCTCTCCAAGATGATTATTTGCATTTCCTTCCCCAAATTTTTATACTCATATCCTAATCATGGTAGGAAATGAAACGAATCCTAATAAAACGTAAACTCTCCTTTTTCCTATCCAATTATTTCCTATCAAAATTCTAAAATTGATCATAAGGGAATATTTTGCCCCACACATAAATTTTCTCCAGTAATTAATTTGGAAGCTCCTTAACCTGATAACTCGTGGGCACAAGTTAAATTAACTGCGCTTCTGTTTAATTAATCTCCGATAACCAGTGTGCATGGGTTATCCTGGCTGTAGTTCTGTGAATGCCTGCATGTCTTCTCAACTTCTTTTTGCATCAAACATGTCTCTTTTCTTCCAAACTCTTCTTTATTCATGAAAATACCTAAAATTCGGGAGAATTACACTTTTGGTCCCTCCATAATACCACTAAAACAGTTTTGGTCCCCTTTTATTCGCGAGTTACACTTTTGGTCCTACCGTCAACTCTCCGTTAAGAGTTAACAAAAAACGCACGTGCATGTGAGGCTGATTTTGGGGGGCAATTTGTTGCATTTTGGCGCCTAAATTGGTTGGCCTTGACTATAAAGCCATTTTGGAACCAAATCCTCTCTAAAAAAATTACAACCCCATCCCTATTCTCACTTTCATAATTGACCGAAATTTTGTTGTTCAATAACTTCAAAATCAGATTTCTAGCCATAAGTAGAAGTTATTCAAATACTGATTTGGCCAATTTGATAATATACTGTAATGCTGATTTTTGTGATTTTCGTTTTTTGTAAACTATTGTGGATGATGATAATGTAATGTTGTTGATTTTCTGTACTAGCAATTTGATGTTGTGGGATGGTTGTGAAGTTCTAACTTCTAATATTGTTTATTGGTTTTTTTCTGTTTTTTGTGTTTTTTTTTAAAAAAATAAATTAACTTCTACTCATGGATAGAAATCAGTAAAAAATCAGTATTTAAATAACTTCTACTCATGGTTAAAAATCTGATTTTGAAGTTATTGAACAACAAAGTTTGGTCAAATTATGAAAGTGAGAATAGGGATGGGGTTGTAATTTTTTTAAGAGAGGATTTGGTGCCAAAGTGGCTTTATAATCAAGGCCAACCAATTTAGACACCAAAATGCAACAAATTTCCCCCCAAAATCAGCCTCACATGCGCAGCATGTGTGTTTTCCGTTAACTCTTAACGGAGAGTTGACGGTAGGACCAAAAGTGTTCAAAAATATATTTTATTGGGACAAAAAATATAACTCGAAAATAAAGAGGGACCAAAACTATTTTAGTGGTATTATGAAGGGACCAAAAGTGTAATTCTTCCCCTAAAATTCCATAGAAATCATCAAGAATAAGCATCATATCTTTGAAAATTTGAGAAAATCAATAGAAAATGAACCACACAATTTCATGCCATTAATTTTTTTTAATCACCATTTTCTCATAAATCTAATGTCAACTCATTATTTTGTATATATTTTATTAAATAATGTATATTTTATTTTAGGGTTAATTACACTTAGATCCCCTTGAAAATGCAAAATTACACCTTTCCCCAAAGAAGTTTCAAAATTACACTTACACCCCTTCCAAAACTTCACCTTTGACACCTAACCCCCATTCGATAGGATTTCGACGAAAAATGTTGACTTTATCAAAAAAAAATTATATTAATTTTCAACCTTATCTTTCATTAACATCCCAACGTAATAATTTTGTACTTATAAAGAAAAAAACATAATAATGTTAATCCTACTCTCTCTATATATACATTACATTTATCCCCTTATAAATACAAAAATATACATAATAATATTAAATAAGGAAAAAAATTGAAAATTTATGTAATTTCTTTTGCTGACGTAAACGTTTTTGTCCAAGCCTCACGGAAGGGGGTCAAGTGTAAATAGAGAATTTTGGGAAGGAGTGTAAGTGTAATTTCAAAACTTCTTTGGGGAAAAGTATAATTTTGCTTTTTTGAAGAATCTAAGTATAATTAACCCTTTATTTCAAACAATATTAAAAAATCATATACACATGCAGAGTGTGTCACAAATTACTAGTATGCGATAATTTGCTGGTCAAGTATAGAAACATCCAATTCCATACTTAAACAAATCTAGAGTAGTTACAATTATAGACAAAGAAGGATTTATTTTTAATATACATGATGGCTTTTGTTTCCAAGATGCTTTTGGCTATTTCAAAAAGTCTATTTCACTCTGCAATTTGTACATTCTATTATACCATAAAGTCCTCATTGGATGCTAATTATAAGGATTTAAGCTTTCTCTTTACCAGTTTGTTGTTTGTGTTTGGTCTGAGAGAAAATTCATCAGCCATGGCTTATGCTGCTTTGATTTCTGTTCAGCTTTCACTTTGGCGCCTTCTCAGTTCTACTCATACTTCTTCTACTCTTCCTGCTCGTGAACAAATCAAAAAACTTGCACGGGAGGTTCTGTCCTTACAAGAACTTCTTCCTTTGAAAGGCAGCAACAACAAGAGGGTGAATGCTTTGGAAAGACAAATCAGAGAGGCAATATTCAGGTTAGAAGATGTAGTTGAATCAGCCCATCTATCATCATATCAACTTAATCGACTCTCGGGGAAGAACGTGAAGAAAGAGATTCGTTTCTTTACCCAATCGGTGAAGAAGATCTTGGAGGAGTACAGAAGAGAAGAGCGGTTGCTGCCTGAAGAAGATGATTCGTCAAGAATTGATGATTTTGATGGAAAGGAGTCAAAGATGGTTGGATTAGAAGATGAAATTAGTGAGATCAAGACTATGCTCATCCACCAGTTGCCATGTAAGAGGCAGGTTGTTGCGATAAAGGGGATGGCAGGTATTGGTAAGACTGCTCTCGCTAGACAAATTTATGAGCATCCTTCAATTTCGAGTATTTTTGAATGTCGTGTCTGGGTTAGAATAGGCACAAAATATCGATTAAAAGAAATCATGCTAGAAATTTTAGCTAAGTTGAATCTTGAAAATATTGATGAAATATATGAAAAAGGACATGAGGAATTAGGTAGGTATGTTAGTGGAAGTTTGCAAGACAGGAGGTACCTGATTGTGGTAGATGACATATGGAGCCCAGAAGCCTGGAATGAGATAGAAAGTCTCTTTCCAGATAACAAACTAGGAAGCAGGATCCTGTTGACAACTAGGATAGATTATGTTGCTACTTATACTTCCCACCATTCCATTACGAAGCGCTTCCTCAAAAAAGAAGAAAGTTGGCATCTCCTTCGTGGGACGGTGTTTGCTGAAGAGGACTCATGCCCTCCTCAACTTGAGGAAGTTGGAAAGAAGATTGCTGAGAAGTGCGAAGGACTTCCTCTAGCAATCATCGGGGTAGGCAAGCACCTGTCTGAAGCCGAAAAATTGCTGGAATACTGGAATAAGGTAGCAGGGGAAGAAATTTCAGCTATCATCGCTGCAGATGATGTAATGTCAAAAAAACTAATGTTGAGCTACAAGCACTTACGACAAGATTTGAAAGCATGCTTTCTCTATATGGGGGTTTTCCCACATGGTTATGAGATCCCTGCTTCCAAGGTCATCAAGATGTGGTGTGCGGAAGGATTTATTAAACAATATCCTGACGTAATCTTAGAAGACCTAGCTGTGAGGTGTTTGCAAGAGCTTGCGGAATCAAATGTTGTTCTAATCTGTGAGTCCAGCTCCAGTGGAGCAGTTAAGACTTGCAAGGTCCATTTGGTCTTTTGGCATTTATGTACTAGAGAAGCTGTGAAGGATGAGTTTTTCCATGTCATGAATAGTAATGCCAATCAAGGTATAGAAAACCAACGCGGGCTATGCATCCATAACAACATCTTATTTAGCATTAAAGATGTGCGCAACTCAATGGCGTCAGTTCCCAATGCACGTTCGCTCCTTTGTACTGGTCCCCACCATGAGTATCCGATACCAAAATATCTGGGTTTCAGTTTGCTGAGGGTACTGGACGCACTTACCATCCGTTTCTATGAGTTTCCACTTGATGTATTAAAACTAATTTATTTAAGGTACCTTGCCATCACTTATAATGGAAAGCTCCCCGCCTCCATATCCAAACTCCAGAATCTTCAGTACTTGATTGTTCGACAATATCTAAGCATCTTATCTTCTGGGTCTCGTCGACCATATCTACCCATGGAGATATGGGATATGAAAGAACTGAGGCATCTCCACGCCATGGGAAGTGACCTACCAGATCCCAGTTCTGATGGTGCTCTCTTGCCGAATCTCCTAACACTTTTAGGTATCAGCGCTCGCAGTTGTACCAAGAAAGTTTTTGAAAAAATCCCAAATCTAAAAAAATTAGGAATTCAAATTGAATTAGCACTAGATGCTGCTGTGGGACCCTTGTGTTGCTTTGACCATCTTTCTCATCTCGACAAACTTCAGTCATTCAAATATGTCATTGTGAATCCCAAAGCTGTCGCGCCACCACCTCTTCCTATTTTAAATTTCAAACTACTACTTCTTTGGAAGGTAACTTTGAGCGGCCTCCAATATCCTTGGGAATACGCGAGCAATTTTAAAGAATTGCCGTATCTTCAAGTGCTCAAATTGCGATGCCATGCCTTCCAAGGGCCAGTGTGGGAAACATATAAGTTCCAGTTCCCTATCCTTACATTTTTGCTACTAGAAGATGTTGATCTGGAGAGTTGGCATGCCGACGATGACTGCTTCCCAATGCTTAAGCGCCTAAGCATTCGACACTGCTACAAATTGAAAAGGATTCCATCAGGATTCGTAAAACTCCCAACTCTCAGAATGATCGAGCTAGTTGACTGCGACCCTTCTCTTGTGGCTTCTGCACAGAAAATACAAGATATACAACGAGGGTTTGGACATGATTTTCTGGAAATTTGTGTTGAGTCCTCAGAGGATGATGGAAAATCCAAGTCATGAGTATATATGGCACCATGGACTCAGAAGGTAAGTCTGATTCAGTTTCTCCTTAACTATTCAGAAGACAATCATTATATTTGTATTTTATTTTTGGGGTATTTTGTTTTAATTTTTGGAGATAGATGGAGAAAAACAAAGATAAATAAATATGTACTAGAAATAGTGTATATGTTTGGATTTGTTTTTGAAGTTTACTTAAAATAGTGAAAAAAGGTGTTGTATGATTGGTTTTGTATATTGGGAAATAAAATCATGTCTCTTTTATAATATTAATTTGTTTGTAAACATATTGGATTTTGTTTGTAGGTTGCCAGATTGGGGAACGAGCCAAAACATAGAAAACACCCAAATAAGATGTCTCCACAGAAACTCAAATATTGTGTATGTTTCGGCCCATCTCGAAGATGGACCTAAAATAAAAACATAACATTGTGATTATGTCATGTGCATGTATGGTTTGAAGTGCACTAGAAAAAACTAAAAAGAGAAGTTGAAAATTCTAGTCCATATTCAGTTTGGATAAAATTAGTTACGTAACAGAATTGAAACTTCCTGTATGATATAATACTAGATAATTCTACTTTGGGTCCTCGAATAGTTATTAAATTACTTTTGGTATTTTATGTTCAGACCTTATCAATTTTTATTTTGAATTTTTTTTTTAAAATGATTAAAAGTAGTCCTGATCGTCTAAACTAACGGAGTGCTCTTTTTGGTCAATAGTGACCAGAATTAACTTTGATCATTTAAAGAAAATTTAAAAATCAAAATTGATGAGATCGGAACATGTGGTATCTGATAGTGATAGAAAATTAGGGTAAGAAAAATTATGAAAATACTCTCAAGATTTCAAGATTATTACGTTAGTGTCATCGAAGAAAGTTGGAGGGAAGTTGGCGGCGGTTAACTGAGAGAAGTTGCAAAGGAAGTGGGGAATGTGGAATCGCTCGACAGTTTAATCTGGATCATAGGATTGAGGGAAGTTGAGGGATAATATTATATTTTCACCCCCTGGAATTTACTATCAATAGGGGGTGAATCTCATTTTGTAATTCACTTTTTCACATCATTAATAGAACAACTGCTTTCTATTTTCTTGTCTTTGCATTCCCTTGTTACAACTCGAGACAACATGCTTAGGCTATTCATTTCTCGAATTTCTCACCATCAGTATCAAAAGTGATTTAATGATTAACTTAGGGTGACCAAAATTGATTTATCTCAATTTTGACAATTTTCACCCAAAATAGTCTCACACCTCTTTTCCCTATGACAAGTAGGGCTGATAATTTTCATTCTTTATTATTAGTTTTTTATTTTTTAGTTAGACGATCAATTAACAGTCAAAATTAATTATTTTCAAATAACGTAGGATCAATATTGATGATGTCAGAACATAAAATATCAAAGTGATCTAGTAAGTAACTTAGGGAATCAAAAGTGTTGTACATATTTATATATGGTTGGACTATATATGTTTTCTGGGTTCAATGTATTTTTAGTCCTATAATTTAGGTTATTTGGCGTTTTCGTCCTTTAACTTTCTAGAGTAACATTTTGGTCCTGCATCTTTTTAATTTTCGCAATTTCAGTCATTTTGTTTGCCGGAGTTCTCCACCACCGGCGAGAAGGGTGAACTCCGGCGAAAAAAAGGACAGAAATCACAAAAATTAAAAAGATACAGGACCAAAATGTTACTCTTTAAAATTAATGGACAAAATGCTAGCAGAAATGGGCCAATAGGAATTAAAACCCCAATTTTAAAATGTCACATGAGAGGCACATGCATTTTTTCAGCGATACTGGTGAATTCCGACGAAAAATGACTAAAATCACGAAAATTAAAAAGATGAAAAACCAAAATGCTACATAAAAAGTTAAAGGACAAAAATATTAAATAACCTAAATTACGGGACCAAAAATACATTTAAGCCTATGTTTTCTTGTACAAAAAGAAAAGAATCTCTATAAATGAAGCCCTTTAATTATATCAGGTGATGAGGCTTATTTATATAAATATTACAAAAATAAATAAAAATTACAACAATACCCCTTTTTGGAGTATTGTTGCAAAAATGGTGCGAATCGACCGTACCATTTCCCTTTTTTTTTTTAAATATAAAGAAATGCATGGGTGCAGTTTTTCTTTTTTTTTTTCAAATTCAATTTTTATTTTTGTTTTTGTATTTTTTAATTTAAGTATTATTTTTAGAATAATTAAGTATTAATCATTAATATTACGAATTATTTGTTTAATATTTATAATTAAAAATATTAATAAATATAAGTATATAAAATATTTACTAGTAAGGTACACGTGCGAGGCGTTGGATGATTAATATTTATTTTATTTTAGATATATTAACTTTTTGAAGAAATACGTTGTAGGAGTTACAAATATGTACGATATCTAAGTTGTTTTGAAAAATGTGACCAATAGTTTTTTTTTTTTTTTTTTGATCTCGTGACCAATAGTAACTATTTAATGAATACTAGTATAATGGTTATTGTACGGTATGCATTTTGCTATTAAGTTTGGGGAAAATTCCAAGCGCCCTCCTCAAAATATATGACATGTTCAAAATTCCTCCCGTAATAAAAAAATAAAAAAAATACCAAGTAACTTCTCAGTAATTGAAAAAGAAAAGTAAAGACCGAGAAAGTCTAACTTAATTGGCGAAACTGAGACTTCACATTTACTTTATTTAAATGAATGGCAAAAATGTAAGATTTTTATATAATAGTGGGTGTGACACATTCAAATGAGTATGTAATTAATTTAAAACTTAAATAATATAATTATTATTTTTTAATATATATATTTTAGTTAAATAAATAAAATATAATTAAAATAAATAAAAGTTGTGAAAAATTATTGAGAGTGGGCGCAGAGAGAGAGAATTGGAGGTTGAGAAAAAGAGAAAAAATTGTTGAAATAATTTAAAAAATAAAAAAATAACATACCAAAAAAATTGAGACACCAAACATGTGCCCTTCAATTATAATAAGGTATAGATTATACATACTTATTTTTTATATGTATTATTATTTAGTATACATTTGAACATTAAATATAAATATATAAAATACAGGTAAATATAATTTAGGGATAATTACAGTACCACTCCCCTGAGGATTAGTGTAATTACATATAAACCCCCTACGATTTGAAAAATTACATTTAGTACCCTTGAGGTTTGATTCTATCTAACAAATAGGTCCATTCGTTAGTCAGAATTCACTGAATTTGTTGATATTAGCAAAAAAACAGAATGAAAATTAATATTTATCATCGATTGACTTATTACTGACTTATTGAAGGTCAAATAAATCTTTATTATGACCAAACTACCCTTGTTTATCTTCACACGTTAATACATGTGAGGAGATATATCTTCACCATTATAAGTGTGGTTTAGTCATAAAAGGTTTGTTTGGCCTGCAATAAGTTAGTAATAAGTCAATTAAGAATAAATATCAATTTTCGTTAAGTCATTTTTTGTTAATATCAGCAAATTCCATGAATTTTGACTAACGACGAGACCTATTTGTTAGATGAAAGCAAACCTCAGGGGTACTAGATGTAATTTTCAAACCACATAAGGCTTACGTATAATTACACCAAACTTCAGGGGAGGGACAATTGTAATTATCCCTATAATTTAGTATCATCACCCCCCCTCCCCCCACTTCAATAGTGCAAGACTTGTGTTGGACTGGTGGAGTAGGAAGAAATATTCATGAGTTTAGACCAAAATACATAAAACACCGATTGGCTTTTGCAAAATTACAAATACAAGAGTTATAATTGTAATTACAACTACATTCTCTATTTAAAGACAAAGCTTACACAAACACCCCTTAAAAAATATTACACTAGCACCCCTTAGGGGATGTAGCTGTAATTCTACAAAAATTTGTTGTGTTTGTGTATTTTTGCCTAAGCTCAAAGGATATCGATATAATTCACCCAACAAAATATTATGTTCCAGCATCAATATTTTTTATTTTTGTATTTTGAAATATATTATATTCTAATGTAAATTTTGTAATTACCATAGTTTATTTCATGTTTACGAAATTCTTATATTCAGTCCAGTTTTGATTCATCAAACCATATTGATGAATACCAAATTTACTTATATATATATATTATCATATTTAATTTTATGTATTATTAAATTTCGTAATCTATTTTTCTAAGTTACCAAAAACTTCGCAATAACAAAGAAAAAAAATTGAAGAATGATTTTATTATATGATTTTCATATTTTAAAAATAGTAGACTGAAGTACATAATCACACCAAAAGAAAAAAAATCATTAATTACCAAATTAAACGAAACTGGTGAATTTACTTGGTGTTCCTAAACTCTGTATCCATTCGATTCGAGTTTACAAAATCGACACGCATCAAATGGATAGTCATGGGCGACAATCCAATGGCTAGGGTTCAACGTTTCTTATGAAAAGTCTTGAATTCAAATTTAAGTGAGTGTGTACGATAAAAAAAAAGAAAAAAAAAAAGAAAGGGGATGAATGGTCATGATGAGCTTCTTGTCGACACCAAATGGTGCAGGAGAAGTATGCATCGTCAGATGCTTTTAAAAGCATTAATGCTTTCACACTCCATCCAGAAAACCAGGTTGGTCTAAAATAAAAGCACAACCACACACTATATGCAATACTTAATTTCCTCAATATGCGAAGTGACAGAAAGGGGATTCTCTATGACCGATCCCAACAAAGAAATAGAATGCCAGAAGCGTGCAGAGACAAACACGCTTTATAGTGCAACAAGTATTTAGGGGAAATGGTAGCACATGGAATAGTGCTCTCCTCGTACTCTCTGACTGTTGGATATATCGATTTTATCATACATGAAATTATATATGCCATAATTTGTGCCTGTTTTGAGCATGAGATCTGCCCTCCATTGCTGGTCAGAACATTACCCTAAAAGCATAGACGGTTTACCGGATGTACTTACAAATTATCCACCTCATATTTGCAGAGAGTGAATCGATCTCATAATCATATAACTGAAAGTAGTTAGTTCTTACCAACTAACCCAGCAAGTGTTGCCTCATGAGCTAGTCTTGTAGGATTTGATTTTCAAAGACATGAAACGAATGATTATATTCAACCTCGAAGACAGCATGAAGCAAGTAGATGCAATTAGGTTGTTTAACATCATAGACATGAAAGCAACATGCATCCATAGCGGAGATGGACACTTTTCAGTGGTAATGCAAATGTTCATACACAGCACAGGGGGGACACTTCCTAGTTTCCACAGATGCCATCCTTTGCCCTTTGCTTTTCCTCACTAAAATCCGAATGTTGAGCTCCAATTGCCCAAATAAAGTCTCAAATACGGGGCCAAATAGACCAAATAGAAGATATTAAAGCACCGATGGTACAGCAAACAAACAATGCCAATGTCACTGTATGTTCTCTTACGCCCATGTCTAACAGGACACCTGATGTTCTGAGTAAAAACTCCAGACCTCTCACAAATAAGACTTGCATTAACAACAATTGTAACACGCAACAACCCGTTGTACTAGCCAATGAAGTATAAACTCCAAACTACTAGCCCATGTCTGAAGCCAGATTAATCTTTGTAGCAATTCTCATTGAGTTAAGCTACCAAACCAATCATGTAAAATGTATAGAACGTATACTACTATAGCATAAATAACGAACAAAGAAACATGCTGATAGATTATTAAGACACACCTTGGAGAGTTACAACAAAATAATTAAGAATGCATGACACAAATATACAATAGATGCAAATCTTACATATATCAAGACTTCTCGATATTTATTGACCAAAGCAAAATTGAAAAACCTGAACTTCTTGAATCCCAAGATCAGCTTTGAGCTGAGGCTGCAGGATTGCTACTTGGGATTGATGCTAAACCAGTGCCAGCAGCATCTGTAGTGCTGTTTTCCTCACCAGCATGCCGTACAAATTCCTCAGGAGACATGTGAGAACCATGGCAAGCACAAACGATCCTTATCTGAGTAGGGCTATACCTGTATGTCACACCAGATATCGTCCTGCCGTTGGGACCTGGGCCCGTTGTAGAAACCCACGGTAGGTTTGGATAGGAACCGCAACCTCCAAATTTGAGGTCTGCCGCAATACCGGGTCTTATAGCCGGAAATTCAGAAGGAGTTGATTCGGCTCTAGGCTGATCAGATGCATCTTTTACCTGATGAATTGCATTGCTTCCTTTCAGATCACCTTCTGTGTGAGAAGAGGAGCCTTCTTCAGCAACTTGCTGCTTTCCATAACCTTTTCCATGTTCTACAGCCCTTCCATCATACTGTGTAGATTCAGGTGACTTGTGTGGAATCACTGCCATGTTTGCCAAATAAACAGAGTAAGCATCAGACCTCAGTTGCCATCTATATTGACAACTGAAAGATACTGGTGATTCATAATTAGTTAAACCCACAGGAAATATATAGAACTTGGTCAGGTCAAAAGTAGTAATACAGTTTGTTACTGAATAACATGACTAAGAGCATTATTTTTCAGTGAGGTGGTTGCACATGTATGTCCTATACATTTGTGATACATATATATACATATATGTATAAAATATAATACAAAACCATTCCATAATCTTGATGTGCGGAAACAAAAAATTAGCTCAAGCATTAGTATCTTTTTGAATTAAGAAAACCAGCCTGGAGCATGGGTAACTCGTATTCCTAGAAACACACATGTCCACAAAGTAGCTGCCCACTAGATCAACATTCAAATGCATCAGGGTGCACTATTCTATTGACATAGAATGATGTTTTGCTGTTGTTATGACAAGCAAGAATCACCTTTTGACATAGATTCTTATTTAAGAAACAGCTAAAGAAAATAACTTCCCCAACTACTTCACGGTTGGCCAAAATCTAAACACTCGCTAACATGCACTGCAAGCTGATATAAAGAGAAAAAGATAAAACAATGAGTCTAAAATTAATTGTACCTGGAAGCACTAAGATGAGAGAGAGGATGTGTTATAACACTCTGCTGAGTCAATTGGGGGTTTGATGCATCTCTTAATTTATAAAAGGGATAATTATGCTGACACACCCAGAGAGAGAGAGACACGCACACACACACTAAAACACACAGAAACATATGCACATGCACAGACACACCAACACGCAAACACACCCCTGGACAAAATTGGGGAGGTGCAGCTGGGTCCACCAAGGAAAGGTGTAAAATCATCTGAGAGGATGGAAAGGTGCTGGTGCAGGGGGTTGAGGGGAAGGGTGTTATCTGGTGATTGGAGAAGACCGTGGGGCTGGGGGTGCAGTTCAGAAGGGGGGGAGGAGAAGAAATAAATAAAAGGCAAAATAATTTTTAATAGATTAATTAATAAATTAAATGTGCTTTTAAATACTTAATGTCAAGAAGGTGGTTTTTCTTTCACATGTAGTTTTTTACTCCATAAGCCAGCCAAGTAATGGTAAGGAAAATCTATTGACTGGTTAGACAACAAATTAGTAACTCTTAATATTCATGGTGCAAATAGTAGTGCAATACAACAAGAGGAGAGCAAATACTGAATTACTGACATACGCAAGTTATGACCAAATACTAACTACCACTCATTACTGACCATGCACTAACAAATGTTAGTTGAACATCTATGCCCCTCATGCTCTTGAGCAAAACCCTTTTAGCTTGTTCCAGAATTTACTTGCAAGAAATAAACTAGAGGAAGAGAGACAATGTAGAAAGAATTAAAGAAAAACCTTGATTCAGCTTCCGGCTGTCATTGTGAGAGTCTGGGTTCACTGAATTCCTTCCAGAGTAAGCCGGGTGAATTTGCTGATGATGAGAAACAATGCCCTGAGGATTATCCCTGTCCAGCTGTGGAAGCTGGACAGCCGTGTACCCAAACATTAATGGGATATTAGCCGGCATCACTGGCTGGATACCTGGTCTATCACCATTTTGGGCATTAATTGTATGCATCATGCCGGGCAGTGGATAGCTAGGAAGACAAGGTGTACCACTAGGGTTAGAATCCTTAACAGGTTGTGAGTAAGACATGTTCATATTCACTGCTTGAGGTGGGAATGAAACACCATAGTGCATCGGCATACTCATCACATTAAGATCCTTTTCTGATGAAATGGTAAATCTCTTCTGTCCTAAAATTTCTGCACCACTTGAATCGCCAAATGCATGAGACTCCTTTTGAGACCTGGATAGGCTACCACTTGATACAAATCGCTTTGAAACATCATCATGCTGAGAAATGTGCCTTGAAGTTGAACCATCCACTTCGGAATCTGCTACGTCTTCATTTTCTGCAGTTGATCCCTCATCTGTGGTTATGGAAATATGGGATACCTTGGACTTATCAGTCAAATCCGGATGATTGCTTTCTCTCTCATGCTTCTTTTGCTGGTTAGCCTCAATAAACAAGTTCTTGCGCTTTTCACCAACACCTGATCTCCTTTCTTCTTCAACTTCAGTGGACCTGCTATCATTTGTCAACCATATTCCTCCAGTGTTTGAGTTCTTAGAAGTTTCCAAATCCACAGCAGCTTTAGGAAAGTTGTTATAAAAGTTATCCTCTACTTTCAAGGGATGTTGTTGGGTTCCACCTTCTAGAAAGTTTTTGAACTCGTTGATCAATTTGCTACCTCTATCATCTTCATCCGACCTAACATCAGATGTGCTGCCATATTTACCTTTCTGTGAGGAACTATTTCCACCACAAGGTAAACCCAGGCTCAGATCAAGACCTTTCTCATCCTCCATATTTATGGAACCAAAAGTTCTAAGAAATGCTCACATGCTCCGACTTTCAACCTCTCCTTCAGCACAGCATTGACGCCTATCAAAAAAGAATCAGAAGGTTCATTGAGTAACCATCTCAACAAAATATGTTAATACAATCCACCTTACATCAGAACATAGTGCAAAAACCCTGCTGCAACATCTAAAATCCCAGAGAAAAGGGAAAAAGTATGATTATCACTTATCACAAAGTAAATAAGCTTATAAGGAAAGCACCATCCAATAAACAGCACATTAGATTCCCTCCTAGTGTACACATCTCATGAAATTTCATAGTCACTGTTCTCACTAAAAATAGCAACTAATTAGTCAGTTACAATTACTAAACTCCTTATTCACACAGGTGTCTGAAGCATTTAATAAAAGTTCAAAAATAAACAGCATTTCACAACCAAATCCATGATGAAATAAAAGCAAACCTTAATCAGTATCAACAACATAATTTCATGATATTAATTGAGAAATACAACTCATTACGAGACTATCTTTATTTAACTTGAAGAAAAACACTCCCACCTCGTTAAGACAATTATAGAACAACTATCTTGCTTAATTTCTACCCCGCAAAAGCCACTGTTAGCTAAATCACACCCAAACAAAACCAATTCAAATCGTCCCCAGATTAGCAGAATCCAAGAATTAACTAACACAACCAAGTAAATCTTTCATATTTAAGATCTGCAACAGCTCTATACTTCTCCCGAACTAAAAAAACAACACCGAAAAAAGAAACAACAACGAAGCAAACACAGCCGCCTCCAATTCCAATCGCAGCTGAAACAATTACTAAACAACAGAAACAACAAAAGAACCTCAAATTCAGGGGGAAAACACTGAAATTACATAACCAAATAGAAAAATCGCATTACCTGATGATTGAGCTGATTCTAAAAACAAAAGGATGAGCGAATTAGGGGAATTTTGTAGCGTGGGAAGAAAGAAGTGAGGCGAGAAAACACGAGCAAGCGCAAGGCGAATAACAAAGACCCTTATAAATAATTTTTGTTTTAATTTATAAATATTTTCGGTGTGTTGATTTTGCACGTGTTTCTATTTTTCTACTGTTTTCGGTGCTCGCTTTTTAGGTGGAGGAGACTGTGGATGAGAGTCAGTGAAGTAACAGTATAAAACTCCGTCATCTGTTTCTGAATTTTTTTTCCACTGAAAACTCGCTATTATTTGGTATTTATCGGAACAACTTCTCCAAAATTTATCATTCATTCATTTTCCATTTATCCCACACCTTAAATTCTTAAGCCTTTCTTTATTTTCATTTTTTTTATAGTATACGTCTCCGATTGAGCCGGTTAAATTTGCGTTTCAAATGCAAACACGATTTTATCCCATTTGCCCATATTTATCAGAGCTACTTTTAGGATTAAATTTTACAAAAATTGTGTTTCGACTTATAGCTTTTAATTCCATCGTAATTATTTTTCGTCTGATTCTTATTATACTCATCAATAATTTTTTAATTCACTCGTTAACCTTAACAAGGAAACTTCTTTAATCGTAGCGACCTTCTCTCATCTTCTCTCACAATTATTATTCTCACCTTCTATGATGCTAAGTTATATAGTAGTATCAAGTGATTTTAATTTGTCACTATTGTTCTCTAGTTGGGAAAATAACACTTTTTGTTCCGTAATTTAGGGTCTTTCCACTTTTGATCCCATTAATTATGGGATTTCCACTTTTGGTCTCATAACTCTTAAAAAGTAATATTTTTTTGTCCCATATCACATTTTCGTTAAAATTTTTAACAGAAAATACCACGTGCTTAGCACGTGACCATTAGTGCCTTTATACTTTTTGTCCCATATGTTATAGGATTTTCACTTTTAGTCTCATATGTTATGAAATTTTCACTTTTGATCCCATAACTTTTAAAAATAACACTTTTTGTCTCATGCACTTAATGACCACGTGGCACTTTCCGTTAAATATCTAACGGAAAGTGTCATGGGATCGAAAGTGCTCCTTTTGAAAGTTATAGGACCAAAAGTGAGAATTCCGTATCCAATAGAACTAAAAGTACAAAGACCCTAAGTTGTGGGATGAAAAATGATATTTCCCCTTCTCCAGTTTGTTTAATTTTTTTTTTCTTAAATGATCTATAGTTGTTTTGTGCTCTTTAATATTTTTCTACCATTGAGGTCCTATGAAGTTTGATGTTTATTCGAGTCCCACTGAATATGTGGGTGTTTGGCTCACTTTATGTGAATTTATTGTAATTTATTGTTTTATAATTCTTGATTATATTGATGTATTAAACTTGGTTGAATCCTTGATATAGGATTGATGTTAATTTTGGAATTTACCTACGATCTGCCATCGTATAATCAATTATACAATTGTAATTCAAACATCACAAACACTTTTTCTAAGATCAATTATTCCAAAATTAATCCTCTCGTAAACAACTATGCAACCTTTAGGTGAAATTGGACTAGATATACAGTTAGACACATCATGAATATTAAAATACACAGTTCAATATGCTTTTAACTTATTTTTATTTTTCTTACATTAATATAAAATATAAAATCAAACATATTAAATATACTGAAAATACACACGCATATCTCTATCTTTTTTTTTTCTCCGTCTATCAAAAACAAAAAGAAAAAACCACATTAAGAATACAACCAAACAAGGCCTAAAGTTCTGCAGAAGTTTAAAAGTCTCTCTGTTCCACCTCTCTTGAACTCTAAAAAATGATATGACTACAATTAGTATTGTATTTTCTTATAATTAGAGGAGTCGTTCTTTATCTCTTTATTTATTTAATTATTTTTTAAGATTATCTTAAAATTCTAACATTTATTGGAATGATATGCTCATTTGTTAAATGTTTCATCGCCTCAATTTAATACATCTTATTTTTTTTTATCTTAATCTTGAGACTGTTTCAGAAGCTTATGAACATAAACACCCCTTTAAATCACTAGCACTACAAAAAAAATTATTTTTTTCGCTACATTATAAATGACCACGAGTTAAAAATCATGATAAATCAATACTATTACTAACCCCATTTAAACCAAACTAATACAAAAACTTTTTTTTTTTTTTTTTACCACAGTTAATTTATATATGTCATGGTTTTTAACCATAGCTAAAATATTTGCCATAGTTTGGCTATGTCTAATATTTTGGACACACTTGCAGAAACTTTAATTTGTATTGATCACAATCTGCAAGTTAAATTCTTAGAGGGCAGAATCATTTAATATTTAATATGTTTAACACGGTTTCCTGATGTGTAAATCCTACATGTACATAAAATCTTTCTTATTTAAATATGTGACAATGAAATTCGAATAAACACCCCTGTTGATTTGGCCTCATTATGGTACCATGTTAAACGGCCACATCAAATTTAAAAAATTAAACTATTGGAACTTGCAAATAAAACAAAAGGAGTGATTAGTGACAATTTTTTTTACTAATTATATATATATATATATATATGTATTTTGTCACAAATAAGGAATTTTATAATTTAGTAGTCATATTTATTTTGTGAAAATTATCATTAATAAATATTATTGGCAAAAAGTTGTGCATAAACTTATCACTACATACAATTTTTGTTATTAATAATTATATTATGATAAAACAAAAATTATTATCACTTAATATTATATTTTCTTATATTGGCTAAAAATTATTTAATATTTAATATTTTAACCATGAAAGCGAATAAATAACAAAACCTTTGAACAATATAGTCGTCTAGAAGAGTGGTTCAAATTCACATTACATATATCTCACTTAAATAAAATAGAAGAATAGGTACTAGCACTCAAATCACAATGACAAACAAGTACATATTCCCAATTTGTAGCACCAGCAAAGCTATATGCATGCTGATTTTATTAAATTTCCTCTTTTTCTTTATTTCATTTCGAAGATATATATCATGTATATATATATATATATAAGCAACAATCATCCCTTTATCCGAAGATATGAGCCTCGATTTCTTTAGTGAACTCGATGGCCCAATTTAAGAGTGAGAATGGATGTGGATTATCGGCATTGATTAGCTCGTAGTCTACGGTCCAAGTGATGAAGTCGACTCCACCTTTGGTCTCGACGTGGATGGTTATGACCATGTTCTTGTACAGCTCTAGCATATCGCCTTCAAGCATCTTAAATTTAATTTGCTTTTTCGTCTCGTCTATGTCATGAAGTAGTTGTTTTGCAATTTGCTCTTTCCCATCTACATATATATATGTATATATATAGTCAATGAAAAACTGCAAGAGTGTACATATATGTAGTACAATAACTAAAATCGATGTACTTCTTGAATTTGGACGGTGTTTGATTGATTTTATAAATTTTTTAAAATATTTTTAAATGTTTCAAAGTCATGTACGGTAAATTTTAAAAAAAAATTATAAGATTAAAAAATAAAATGTCAGGAGTTCTTATATTTGTTTTTCAAAAAGTAAGGTATTTCTTATTAATTTTTAAATTTTCAACAAAATGTTTCAAATAAGTTACAAAAATTGTCATGATTAATATCTTATAAATCCCATCATCTTATTTCATCCAAATATTTCAAAAGAAGAAAAAATAAAATAAAATTTAATATCTTATAAAATGTATTAGCCAAATAGCCTAGATTCATGTGAAGTATCCAATCTTCAAAAGCTTGAAGCATTGGTGCATCTTCCTTGTGCTCAATGCTCTTAAAGTCTCGTTTTAGTCCTAGGTGTTTTTACACAAAATGCCAAATGTTCTATCATGTACTTATGCACACAAGGAGCTATTTAACTACTATAAAGAAATATGATTAATTACACTTAGACCCCCTTTGAAAATATATAATTATACTTCTTTTCAGAAAAATTTTAAAATTATACTTACACCCCCTTCGGAAATTTTCCGTTTACACCTGACCTTCATTCGTTAAAGTATAGACGAAAAATGTTCACGTCAACAAAAATAATTACATAAATTTTGCAATTTTACTTTTCAGGTAACATTTTCGTGTAATAATTTTGTACTTATAAGGAAAAATATAATAATCTTGGCATCACTATATATATACATTACATTTATCCTCTTATAAGTACAAAAATATACGAGAGAATGTTAAATGCTGGAAAATTTGAAACTTTATGTAATTACATGATATGTATACAATTCGTGGAAGCAACCAATCACATGATATGTGCACCACACTTGCTATATAATTGATTTAGTTCGACCAAACCTGATTCAGGTAATAATTTTCCTGGTGTCAAAGTGAAAAATAAGTTATAAGCAATTACCAAGAGTGTACTTCCACTGAATGACTGAGCCATCAGTCCCATAGTCGCCCTGATGCAGATCACAAGCATGGACTTTTCCAGGGGTGACATTGGCCAAGTGTTGAGGGTTCTTAGCCATGAGGTGATGAAAAACATCGCCCCCAGCCTTGAAAGCTACCTGGCAAATAAGCTTACAGGGCAATCCAGCCATAGCTTGCTGATATGTATGTAACTATTTGTTGAAAAATCCGAAAGCAGATAGTTAATGAGATAAACCTGTGCCAAACTAGTCTTTATATAGTTGAGCCACACAGCAAGTAATTGCAATATCTTCCTTCATTAATTTTAGTATTTATTGTTCAGTTTACTAAATGATTTCGATGACATAATTGTATTTTGCATCCCACATGATAGAAGTCTACATTTTTTGTCCTTCGCCTTATGCATATTTAAAAATGGATTAAATGTATTTTTTGTCAAGTAACTTAAATTATTTGGTGTTTTTTTTTTTTCAATTTTCGTAATTTTAGTCTTTTTTTTCGTAGGAGTTCACCATTCTTGCCGAAAAATTGCATATTCCTTTCACGTGACATTTTAAAAGGGAAAAATGCAAGCAACTCCCTTTGATATTGCAAATGAGAAAAGTACTCCTCTGTGAAAAATAAAATAGCAATTTACCTCACGGTGTTTTTTAAAATGAATCAATTTACCTCCCTGTATTTAGGGAGGTAAATTGCTCAATTTTAAAAAACACAGGGAGATATATTGCTATTCTTTTTTCATAGGGGGTAATTGCTCATTTACAATATCACAGGGAGGTAAATTGCATTAAACCCTATTAAAAATTGAAGCTTTTGTTCCTATTGACCCATTTTTGCTAGCATTTTTGTCCTTTAACTTTTTAATGAAATATTTTAGTCCCCCATCTGTTTAATTTTTGGAATTTTAGTCCGTTGGTTTGGGGTTCACCATTCTCATCGGTGGAGGTAAAGTCTGACGAATAAAAGGAATGAAATCATAAAAATTAAAAAGACGTAGGACCAAAATGCAACCCTAAAAAGTTACAGGACCAAAACACCAAATAATTTAAGTTATAAGACCAAAAATGCATTTAATTCTTTAAAAGAATCCCAAAATTGGTTTTGTTCCACACATTTAGTCATACATCCCAACTTTTGTCATAAAATAGATGGCAAAATCATATGTCCTGCACGTGGCCATTATTTTTCACGAAAAAGGGCTCTTGGGACTAAACGTGTTGAAAAATTCTTTTGGGACCAAAAGTGTATAGCTCAATTTTGCCCCAATAATTTTTGTCTCACAGGATACGGCGGTCTACACTTTTGATCCCAAAATTTGATATTTTCAATATATTTAGTACCAAGAGCTACTTTTCATTAAAAAGTAACAACCATATGATTTTGCCGTTTATTTTATTCGGCTGTGAAACTAAAAGTGTTGAAAAATTCAACTTTGGGATTATTTTTTAAATTTCCATAAAGGAAAGGATGAAAAAAGTTGACTCGTCTATTATACGGGACTAAGAATGCAATTTTTCCAATTTCAATGGTGATTGTTTCCCCGTATATTTGGGCGTAAAATATCGGTAGGGATCGTTTCCACAAACTTTTGCACGTAAAGATCTTTGCCATTTTTTAGCTTAATGATGTTTTGATGAGGTAGATGTTGCAAAATGTATGTATATATTCAAGTAATTTAGACGGTATTTGGCTAAGTCTATAAATTTCTCAAAATATTTTATAAATTTTTGAGATGTTATAAGCTCCAAAAAAGTGTTTGGCAATTTTTTTTTTTTTGTAAGTTTTTTTAAAAAAAAAATAATTTCACCCAACTTTTTTAATACATCTTATAAATTTTATAATATTAACATTTCATAAGATAAAAATATCATCATTATTTAGTCTATACCCTTCACATAATTCACGCTCAATGACTAAGGATTTTCTTTCTCTGGGTCTCCCCCTTTTTCTATGATTTTACTTACCTTGCAAAATTTGGAAAGAGAGTTGAAAAAAATATAAATTAAATAATTTTCATCTTTTTTTTAGGCCTTATTTACTTTTCATTATTAGGTTGTTAGTATACCCAAATAAGATATTTACTGTACATTAATTATGGGGGCTCATTTCCAATCCAAGATCCTAATACTAATTACTGTTTGGCTTAATAGCTCAATCCACCTGAATAATAAACATAGTATAATTAATACAAGATTTTTTATAACATATTAGGGAACCTTAGAGCAGAGGTCGAGAGTTAGTAATTTATATTATACGTTTGTAAACATAAATTTTGTGGTGTTTGAAAATCAAAACACAAGACAATTGTGTAAAATGAAATTGTATATTTGATAGGTAAAGAGCACTACAATCTCTATCTAATAGTATGATTCTTCTCATCAAGAATGAAAAGTTTGGTAAAATTTTCATGTAGATCTCTTTTAAATTTGAATTTGGCTTTTTACAATATTAGTTTGAGGCTCGTGTTTGTAATTTCCAATTAAATGCTATAATCTTGATTTTAAATTTGAGAAACTTGAAGGTGGAATCACCACTTGAATTTCCTTCAAAGTTGAATTTATAATGTGAACTTGAGGGCTTAACCCCTATAATCTCAAATTAAATATTGTAATTTGTGTTCGCCTTTGACAGGCAATTTGATCTTTGATTTGAAGTTTGAACGCCTTGAATATCTTGAATTTGATGAATTTTGTAGAGAATTATTGAATCCTTCTTCTCTTACTTTGTTCTTCAATCCCTATCCTCTATTATATGTGTTTTGATTGGACTCCATTATACAGGTGTCAAAGAGAAAGAGTTATGATCTACTTAAATATGTTTGATATTCCCCCTTTATGATTTATTTCAAAAAGATAAATACATCAAATATTTATCATGATATGATTGGCTAATTTGGCATTATCGTTATAATATTTGTATTTTTTAAAAAAATAAATACTAAATTATTTGTCTTGATTTGATTGACCGTACTTTAATTATTCCATATGGTGCTATTTAATTGGCTCAAGTCTTTGACTGCAGAGCATGATTTAATTGGCCCAAATACTTTGATTTTGCAACTTGTCGGGCTTTGATTTGATAAAAAAAAATATAAATATAAATTAAATTTAGTTATTTATATTTGAAATTAACTTTGACAAAATTTAACATAAAAAGAAAATATAATTTGATACCTAATATAATATTTTACATTTATCACCATTCGGTTAAGCATAAAATATTACTATATGTACATTAAACAAGTCAGTTTATTTAATACTTCAAGAAAATGCACATGCAATTTATGGTTATTTATAACTACGCCAAACATTATGGTGTACTATATGTACTTGTAATTAGGGTCGTAAATGATTAGTCGAGTGGAATACATCAATATTGTTCAAATTTGTTTGAATTATTATCGAACTTAAAAAGTTTCATTTAAATTTGGTTTGATTATTGATCTAATCAAGCTCAAACGAGATTTAATTGATCAAATATGAATATGCTCGAGTAATATGGTATTTTTATGTATATTTTATTATTTTCATACTAATTGAATCGAACCCGATCGAGCCGAGCTCAAAAGTTTACCGAACAAAAAATTCTGCTCAAGTTTGATTTGTTAATCTTAACAAATCAAGTTCAGATAAGATTTTATTGATCGATTTCAATCGAGTATTGAATAGTTTGATTTATTTTTTTGTTGTACTTGTAATTTACTCTTTTTTTTTTTTTTTCTTGAGAAGTACTTGTAATTTACTTACCTTACAAAATTTGGGACGAGAGTTGACAAATATAAATTAAATAATTTTTCAACTTTTCCTTTAGACTAGATGTTAAAACTTAGTAGTTTATGTTATAAGTTTAATTAAGAGGATAGTAATGACAAGCAAATTTCCACTGCAAGCATTAAAGAAAATAGACACTACAAATAAAATTGTTTACTTATAACTTCAAGAGTAAATGCAATTTATGGTTATTTATAACTAGGACAAACATTATGGGTTATATGTACTTGTAATTTAATTACTTACCGTACAAAAATTTGGACGAACAACAGTGTTTTTTTTAATTATTATTTTTATCTTTAAGGACAAAAACTCAATTTTTTGCGTCGATTATTGAGGACAGAAAATCTCGGAAATCCATGGAAAATTATATTTTGCAACGGATGTAAGGATTTGAAGGAAATTTCAAGAAATCCCGTTGCTAGCAAGAGAAAACGTCGTTGGTCGACTAGAAAAAATGTTCTTTTGTGTGATTAATTTTATATGAGGAAATTAAATTTTGTCACATAAGAAAAGTTAATATGAAGAAATATTTTTTTTTTACATTAGGCATTACATATTATGAAGAATTCTTATTTTCTCAAAAGCGTGGATCAATTAAGAAAAAATTATCTTTTTATTACAATAGAAATTTAATTCATCACAATAAATTTTGATGTAAATGTGATTAAAGAAGTTCCTCACAAAACATAAACAAAGGAACAAAAATATTTTTGTTTTCACTATTACATATCATTATTATAATGAACTTATATATCATACATTAAATACATATATTGTGACGAAATTAAGGGTAAATTACAGGGACACCTTCTAAGGTTAGGCTAAAATATATAAATATTCATTGTTTTTTGCAAAATTACAGTTGTACCCTATGAGGTTATAATAGTTATATTACAACTTCACCTGTGTTCAAAGTCAAACCTTACACAAACACCCCTGAAAATATTACAATAACACCCCTTAGAGGGTGTAATTATAATTTTGCAAAAGACAGGGGGTGTAGCTATAATTTGAACTAGCCTCAGGGGGTGTCAACGTAATTTACCCCGAAACTATGTATACTCACATTAAGTATCATAAAATGTGACGAACTTTTATTTCCTTCTAATAGCATATATTGTTTTACATGAATTAAAATTCTATCACAAAAGAAAATTCATTTCCTTCCAAAAAATTAGTATATTGTGATAAAAGATAAAAAAAAAATAAAAATCCTCACAATAACTATGAGAGAAAGAGGACAAAATGCTTTATTGGTCCCGTAAGACTAGGGCATTATTTGTTTTGGTACCACAACTTAGGTAGGTGGCTATTTTAGTCCCATAAAAAAATTGAAAAACGTGTTTTATGGGACTAAAACAGTCACCTACCTAAGTTGCACATGAATTTTTGGGACTAAAAAAAACTGAAAAATGTGTTTTTAGGGGACTAAAATAGCCACCTACCTAAGTTGTGGTACCAAAACAAAGAATGTCCTAATCTTACGAGACCAAAAAAGTATTTTACCCGAGAAAAAGAAAATCTTTCCCATCTAATAAAGATAAATTGTGTTTCCCTCCAAAATTAATATTCTCTTTCGTTTAGTATTTTGTCTTGTTTCTTTAAACAATTTATGTGAGAAACTTATTTTTTTGTATTTTTTTAAATTAAATTCTATACTTAATAAAATAATGGTACTTTGTCTTATCTTTTTCTTTTTTATTTTCTAAGTATTTTCCAATGTATGGAAAAAAAATTCTTTATATATCAATTCCAAAATCTCATCTTCAATTAAATAAAAAAGTTTTTATAAGAAATATAATTAATTTCATAAAAAAATAATAGAAAAAAGAAAAACAAACCCGCCAAAACTCTCTTCTTTCTTCTTTCTTCTTTCTGCATCAAAGCAACACTCTTCTTTATTCCTCAATGCCCATCACGTTTTCTTCCTTTCATCTATTTCTCTTCTTATCGTCCGTTCTTGTTTTTTTACTTTCACCAACAATCAACCATCGTCATCGCTCTTGCCAATCAACATTTGTAAGGTATTTATATCTTCTCCTATTATAAGTTTTTGAAAGGAGAATTTGGTGAAAATTCAAGGGCTTCCAAACGATGTTCTTCGTCTCTGTAACATAGGCGATTTTTGCCTAATTCACCTCTATATTAGAGGTGAAATGTTTAAATTGGAAGTGATGAATTTTATTATTCGAAAGTAAAGTGATTACATTCAATTCTGTCGGCTATCAATATCGACCATAGACAATTACAAACAATCAAATCAATAATATAACATAAACTAACACCTAGCTATTATAGCAGCAAATCATAACTATACAGTGGAAAAAACATCAACCCATGCAGGGGTTCGAACCCATGACCTTTAGATCATGGAGCCTCAGCTTCGCCAACTAAACTAGGGTTTCTTAAATATTAGAGGTGAAACTGGTCTTTGTAATAGAGGCAAAATTCAGTAATACAGAGGCGAATTTATGTAGCATATGCGAAATTCACCTTTGTAACAAATGCGAAATTTTCCTGAATTTGGCATCTGTAATAGAGGCAAAACAGAGGCGTGTCTTTAAAGGGTCTAAATTTGCTTCTGTGTAGAGGCTTTATTCTTTGTGTACATAGGCAAATATATCTGTGTAACACATATGCCTCAAATAAGAAAGGGCTTATTGCAATTTTGGTCCTATAAGTATAGGGGGTTGGCAATTTTAGTCCTCTAACTTTGGGTATGGCGATTTTGGTCCTGTATCTTTCAACTGTTCGCAGTTTTGGTCCTTTAGCCCATTTTATGACCATTTTGCCCTTTTGATGGAAAAAGCTCCATAGTCCATCACATGCTCTTAGTAAGGCCCAACATGCTTCCGAAATAAAATTAAGCCTCTATAAATTCATACCTGGTTTTGACCGCCTTGCCACCGGGTATTCCAAGTCCTCGTTTTTACGGCTCTTTTCCAACCACACTACCGCAGCAGATGGTTCGCAGGTACTTGGCTCCTTCAGCAACAAACAGCACAACCCTATTTCGTTTCCTACCTTAGGGTGTAAAAGTACTTCGAAATAGAGACTTAATAGAATTTTGGATAAACAAATTGAACAGAAGCCTTTATTTTATTGAAGAAATACTTGAAATACTACATAGATATCTTATACCTCTATCGGAGGAGAAAACTATTTAGCCTCTCATGGATAAGAGGACTTGACACGTTGGGGATAACCCCATACACTGGATATCTAATACTTAGAGAATTTAAAGACACGATTTATTTTTCTGAAGAGTTGGAGAAGTTTTTCTGATGATCCCCATCTGCTTCCTAGCTCTCTATTTATAATAGTCCGTGGACTTCAAACCCGGACTTCAATCTTGTTTTTTGGGTGTCGTCACTGCGTTCGTCACCAACTTTGTCTTTCATCTTTCCAGCTGTGGTCATTATGCCTTGTCGGCCATGTGCTTGCCAGCTGGTGTCATTTGTCTTTCTGACTGTTGGCCTTTTGTCTTCGTCTGCCGACAGTCTCCTTTTTGATTTTTTACATCTTGAGGGTTTTACCTCCCTTTGTAAAAATCCTTTCTTTTGCCCTTCTCTGGTCTTGGTTCGGGTTTATTTTGAGTTACCCGAATCTTTGTTCCGAACAAGGGCTTTTCCTGTTTTTCACAACAAGGGCATAAGTGGTTATGCCATTGTCCTACATGCATCATGTTGCATGCCTTCTTCCTTGTGTTCTCTGTTGCAGGCAACTTATTTTCCCATATAAGCATTCTTTTCTTTTCAAACAAGCTTTCTGCAAACTCAGTGCTTTTTCCTGTCATGGAGTTTAACAGGAATGATCCATTTAATTTATTGGAAAATATTTTAAATGGATATTTGACTTTATCCATCTCTGTGAGACAGACCCAGTATCCCATGCTCTTCTGGTGGATATGTCATCTTCACTAAGGGAAGACACCAGGGGAGCCTCTCCTGTGGCAGCCTTGACTCGGTTGAATGCTACCATGTCTGGTCTCTGCAATTTGATGAAATGGAAAGCTGGGTGAGACCCTTTTCCTGCGATTTCTGGAGCTATGGAAATGAACTTGAGCTCCAAAATATCTCCTCGTTTAAGGTGGGGATTGTTTTGCCATGCGTCATATACCGCCCCACTAATCCATTCCGGAAGCTTTGAGATTTCCGGAAAGCTTGGTGACGTAGTATGAACTGAAGCAAGGGCTCCAAAATCATACCACTCTCGTACCTCTTCTGGTTTAGACCCTTCGATCATCCAGATTCTGTTATATTTTCCGGATGTGTCTACGATGGTCTTGCCCTGGGCTTATACCTTTACGGGAAACAAGTTTTTCCCATGATTTCTGATAATCCTGCCAAGTGGAAACAGAAGATAAAGCTTCGTTAGTATTAACCTTAGAGGTGCCCGTCATTGGCCTAAGGTTAATCTCTTCCTCTTTTACCCCAGAGGTGCTGGGTTGACTTGAATTATCAGGAGTTTGCACTTCCTGTAACTCAACTTTTGCCTGTTCACCAGAGTCTGGTGATGGCCTTGTGCAAGCAGTACTTGAATCTGCCGCTACAGGTTTAGAGCCCTGTTCTCTAATTGCAGGTTTAGAGCCCTGCTCTCTTAATTCTCGGGCTATCACCGAAGATGACGCCTTTCGAATTGGTTCCAGTAGGTCGTCCCATAACGAGCTTGCAGCAAGTTTGGTACTCCTGATGGCGCTCTGGACGGTGTCCAGATCAGCTCGTTGGACTTGGCCAGCTATTTGGGCTTTAATTGTTAGCTGTCCAAATCTCTTATCAATCTCCTCAAGGTTCTCCCTGAGGTGTCTGAGCCTGATGATGACGGAGTCTGCTTCAGCTGCCTCCATCTCTTGTTAAGAAATCTGCAAGAACATTTTCATGAGATTTGATAATGACAATATCATAACAATAATATTGGCATTCTGCCTGCCACCTAATAATACGAGCTTTCTCAATCTTTGATTCAAGTTTATTTTTTAAGAAAGCCTTAACATTCGTATTATCAACTTTTAATGTAAATTCTTTGGCTAGTAAGACAAAGGCCATTTTTTTGAAAGCCTTCCAAACTGCAAAGAATTCCTTCTCGTTAATATGCCATAATTTGGCTTGTTGTTCGGTGAACAACCCTCCCGAGTATCTACATGGCTCTTCGCCAGTAGCCGTTTTTCTCATGAGCACTGCTGCCCATCTGTAATCGTTGGCGTCCGTGTAAACTACCAACTCATCTTCGTCTTGGGGAATTGCAAGCTTTGGCAGGCTATTGCAAATCTGATTTAACTCACGGACCCTTTGCGTATGTATTTCCTCCCATTTCCACTTTGAACTTTCTGTTTCTTTCAGGAGTGGACGGAAATCCTTTCTGTATTTTGCAAGGTCCTTGATAAAGATTCCTGCAAAATTGACAACTCCTAAGAAGCTTTGGAGTTGTTTCTTATCTTTAAGAGTGTCAGGAAAATTGCGAATCTTCTCTACAATGTGTTCCTGCAACTCAATACCTGCCTCGTCAATAAGAATTCCTAAAAATTCAATTTTATTGACAGCTATAATGGCTTTCTTTTCGGAGAGCACTAGTCCCTCCTTATGGCATGCATCGGAAAATATTTCAAGATGTCTAATATGATCCTGTATATTTTTAGATGCAATCAAGATATCGTCTATGTAAACAAACATAAACTCTAGATAGTCTTTGAAAAGATTATCCATCTTTCTTTGAAATATCTGGGGTGCATTGGCAAGTCCCATTGGAAGTACATTCCAGATATATTGTCCATGAGGTGTGGAAAATGCAGTATATTTCTTTGAGTCATTTTCCATCTTAATCTGATAGAATCCAGATTTGCAATCAAACTTAGAAAACACTTTAGCACCTTTAATGCAATCAATTAAGTGTTCTCTACTTGGGATATAATAACCATCAAATTGTAATATTCTATTGATGCCTTGATAGTTAATAACTAACCTGAGTTTACCTCTTTTTATCTCACCATGATTTCTTACCAGAAAACCAGGGCTACTATAGGCAGAGACTCCAGGCTCAATGAGTCTAAGATTGATATGCTCTTTGATGATCTCCTGCATATCTTTCTTATCCTCCATGTTCATTTGGATGGGCTTGTATCGGACATACTCGTACTTGCATTCCTCTTTGACCTTTAGAGTAGCCTCGATCTTGTTTTTATCCCACCATGCCAAAGGATTCTCACTGAAATTCCTTTGAATAAGTCTCTTGACATTCTCGAGAGAGAGTTTACTTTCTCCGTCCATGTCCATCGACCTGCATTCTTGTATAGCTTCCTTTAAGATCCTAAGATCTTCTTCCGAAGCATCATCAGAGCCCTGTTGCCTGAAAGACAAAAGAGCCTTACCAAATTTTCTTTTATCCTGCATTTTTGGATGGGTTAATTTGGCATCATCACCACGTTTGCTGCGAAAATTTATGGGCATTATCCTGTTAAATGCCTTTTCTCTTCGCAAAACCTGTATCTCGCTACCACAGTTAGTAGTAAAAATCAACAGATTTTTGTGGTTATCCTGGACATATTTTGCAAAGGTTTGGATGAAATTATTACCTAACAAAATATCTGCTCCTGTATCATGAAAGTAAATAGGAGGCATTTTTACCTTGAACCAAGGTGTTCCAAATGCTCCTCCAATCATGATTTTTACTTCTCGTATACCCTTATTGAGTACAAGAATTTTTTGTGAAAAATCCCTTCCTGCAATAATGGGTAAGGGTTCCATAGCTTCGCTAGGGAATACACCAGGTTTTGTCGTGCAAATCCCTGATCCTGAGTCAATATAAGCTGCAAAATATTCTGACTTATATTGTTCATACAACATACCAACAGATATGTATATAGAAAAGGGGCTCGTCATTCAATTCTAATGGTATAACCATCCAAACTGAATTCCATACCATTACCTTTCCTTCCCCATGGTTTATGATCTTCAAGGAAATTTATTCCTAGAGTCATTATCCCATTTTCTCGTCCTGCAACACCTGTAACAATAATCTCATGGCCTGCTATTTCTAGCATACCTTCATATTTTCCCACAACAGGTTGTTGTAGATGGTATAAGTCATCACAGGGAAAACAATTTTCTGTTCTAGTGATGTCAAATATAACTTGGATTTGTTTCCAGCCTTCAGGGCACCTAAGTTTTACGTTATCCACCCTAATAGCTCGAGGCTTTAACAACTCGGGTTCCTTTCCCTTATAGGCCATAATCCTATCTTCTGAAAAGGACATCCTGCTACTAAATTTAGTTTTAGAACTAAGGGTTCGATCTAAAACCGGGTGATCTTTTATCAAGATATCAACACCACCTATTCTAGGTATTCTAATAGGATCCGGTGTCATTACCTTAGCGAATTCCTTGAAAATTCTAGGAATTTCAATATACTCTTTCCTAAGAAATAAATCAGAATGATGTGTGTTGGAAAGGGCGTAAGCTATTCTATATGTTATAGAATATGGTCTATTTCCATCTTTCATAAGATCCTTTCTTTTAAAATCCCGATGAAGGGTTAAGACTCTACTGAAATCTTGGTCTGCTAGGTTGTATGCTATCCTAGGATGAATATCAAACATCAATTTTCCTGCATACAAATTTCCTATCATTGTCCCAAGACAACCATCTCTTAAGTTATTGATTCTTCTATCCATTATTGACAGATGTATTTCTGAATCAATTCCTTCCTTAAAAGTTGCTTTTATTACTACTTCAATAGCTCCTATATGGATCCATTTCATAGTAACCGCTACTTCCTCTCTAAGTTTACTTAATTCTTCAAGAATTTCTTCTTTAGGAATAAGCTGCATTTCCATAACATTACCAGTAAGTTCCATAGGAATTGCAAACTCACCTGAACTTACTTTGTAGATGATATGATGTTTCCTCTGGTTTAGTCCTATCTGGTTAAGGACTCTTCCGATTCCTCCAATCCTAAATCCGTCATATGGGCTGAGATTAGAGTCTTGTCTCATGATTCTTTCCATGGTTTTGTTTGATACCGTCAACTTTGAAAAGAATCCTGATAGGCTATCTGAGGTTTGGAGCCTATCTCCTTCGTTGTAATTACTCTGATTCGGTTGAAGATCCATCCGAATCACTTTCTATTTCTTCCTCGTAGATGCTTTCATCTGAGGGAAGATCTTCGAATTGGTAGATTGGTACCAAATCACCATAGTAGACTGCATCTAGGATGTCGTTTGTGGCTTCAAACTGGCGTAATTCACCACGTTTCTGCGGGCAATCTGGGGAGATATGTCCTTTTGCTCCGCACGTCCAGCAGTTGCAATCCTTAAAACTTTCATTAGCTCGGGTATGGGCTCTTCTGAAAGTTCTTCTTGTAGGGGTTCGTCCTGTGGATTTCGCCTCTGATCGTCTAGATCCTTGGGGTGAAACCCTTGTTGGTCCTGTTTTCTGTCCAGATTTGTATGATCTGACTTTTGATTTAGACCACCATGATCTTCTTCTAAAAGAGGATTTTCTGGAACTCCTGGAATAAGAGTCACCACCTTGCTTTCTCCTCTTCTTTTGCTCGCTTGATTCCCCTATAATAGTTGGAAAATCGTTATTATCACAACAGAGAGGGATTCTTTTGATTTTACCTCTCAGTCTCTTCATGTTCTTTTGGACGGATGCTTGGTAACACCAATCCTTCAGTTTGTATTTAAGAAAAGACATCCTCCTTGCAACTGAATCCAGCTGCCCTGCAGGTACTTTGTAAGATTGTATCAATATTTCCCTCCACGGGTTGCAGATCTTTGCAAAGAACATTGGGGCGGCTACTTCGGTTGTTACCCCACTCTGGAAGAAGTATTTGCGGAACCAATAGATATATTCGTCTACAGCACAGATACTTCTTAACTCGAGACCAAAGAGAGCTTGTGCATACTCCCTAGCCTTTTCCGTTCTGCTTCCTTCGAAGTATCCATCTCCGATGAAATGGATCTTGATTAGCCTCCCGAGCCTATCCGCGATTTCACTTTTAGACTCTCCCTCAAGGATGCTTGCTTTGGTCTCTTCTGGGGTATTATCCTATCCGATCTTTACCGACCCTTCTAAGCTTAACTCCAAAAGTTTTATGAAGTTATCCTTGTCTAGTTCCAACGTAGTTGCTGCAATTTTCATGGCTGCAACCCATTCATCTATCAGCTTCTCGATGTTTCGGAAGTCGATAACATCTAGGTTGAGTACCGTGCCATATGGGTGTAAGGGCTGGAGCATGGTCCTTGCCCATGGTGTGTTTTCAGGCACTCGTCTTGGATTTCTTCCTGGATTTTCTCGCAATCTTGTCCCCACGAAGGTAGGGGTAGCATTAGTGTGAAAATCTGTACCTTCTCTCATTGGCTGATCCTGTGGTGGATCATTTGAGCCTGTGCTTCCCTCCGGCGGTGGTAAAGCTGGAGCGACCTCATTGGTTTGAATATTAACTAAATCCACAATCCCCAGTTGGGAAAAGGATTCAGCTAACTCTTGTAGATCCGATAGATCCACTCTAGATATCTCCATTATTTTATGGATTTGATGATCTCGATGATTTGTTCCTCTTGTGTCTTTGGCTTCGAGATCTCCTTCGCCTTTCCTTTCTGATGTAGGAAAGATACTGGTCCAAGGGCGTCCCTGATGCGTTCCTGATGAGATCTGGATGTCTCAGGGGTATTCCTTTGATTTCTTCTCAGATCTGTAACCTCAATCTTCAGATCTGTAAGATCCTTCTGTAGATCTGGTAGGATTTTTAAGATCTCATCCATCTTTTGGTTCAAGAGGTCTAATTTCATAGGTATATGGATTAGCCTATGTCCATAGTCTTGAACTGTCTTTTGTACCTCTCTAAGGTCCTGAGAGTACTTCGAGGTATCCGGTTCGAGTTCCTTCCAATCAGTTCCTTTAATCATTATTTTTTAGAACTGTATTTTTTCAGGAATCTACCTGTTCCGGATCTCCTGGCTGGGATTCTTCCATGGATCTCAGCTCCCTGTAGACGTCTTACTGCATTTCCCGGTAACGTCTCTCGAACATGGCGATGTCTATGCCATTCCTCTCTTTCTTCTTTAGGAAGAAATGACGCATCGACCAACCTCGGACTGTTGGTGATATTTCTAAGAATTTCCATAAGAAATTCTGTTTTTTGTATTTTCAGAATCTGAAAATACTCCCTGTTTTCAGTGTAACTCGAACTTTCGTTCGGTTCCATACTTTTAAAGATCTCCTCCGTTAGGGATAAAATATCAATATGTAATATAAACAAATATTTCTTCAATAAACCTAGGCTCTGATACCATTTCTACGGAGCATGGGTGATAAAATGCCAACATAAATAGAAATGGACTAAAAGGCTCATTTTAAAGCTGTAAAGGGGTAAAATCGTCCAAAATTTGGCCAAATTCGCCCAGATTCGGTCGGAGGACTAAAATTGCTACGTTTTCAGAAGTTACAGGACTAAAATTGCTAGTGTCAAAGTTATGGGACTAAAAACGCCACTCTCCTTAAGATACGGGACTAATTTTGCAATTTCCCCAATAAGAAATATATTTTCTGATGTAATTAACTACAAGATACTTTAATATTTTTCACAAGAAAAACACAATTAGAAGTTAGGCGTACAGTTCAAAAAGTACACCAATTTTCCTATAAATGTAAGTTGCATTTCCCTATTATAAGTTTATATGCTTCTCCTTTTTTTTTTTTGTTACATTTAACTATTTAAGTTATTTATTTTTTACTATAATATTTTTAGTCTGATTCTTACTGTCAGTTTTTATCTATTTGTCACATTTTAAAGGAATTTTATGTACTTTTTTAATAATTGTCTTGTTAAAGATATAGTTTAGGGTAGTTGGATACACTTTTCCATATATTGTCTTGATTATTAGATGCTGGGAAGTGTGGCACACTTGTCCGTGCGTAAATATTTATATTCATTTAATATATGAAAAAAAATTAATAAATGAACAATGAGTTTTTAAAAAATAAATAGTAGAAAAAGAATGGAAATTTGTGAGAGAATCATAATGCATAATAGTTGAAGGAGAGAAAAATAGAAAGAAGATATAAAGAAAGTAGGACGAGAAGAATAAAAAATACCAAATGAGGTAGTTATTATTAAATCAAGATACCAAATGATACTAATCAATTATATGTAATAATAATATAGATATAGATAAGCGAAATGTTTAATCTATAAGAAGTATGAACTTTACAATATATTTAAAAATTGAATGAACTCCTTTAAAATACAAAAATCCAACAAGGTTGGGCAACCGTACGTGGTAAGTGCTTCGAGTCTTCAACCCAAAAGTTTTTACCCATGATCTTAATAGATGTATGTTTTTCTATGAATTATAAGATTTGTCCTTAACTATAAATGTTAAATATCTAATGAGAAGTTTTTATATTATACAAAACACCCTAAAATTTGAAAATATAGAATTTGATTAAAATTTATTAAATTATAGTCAATCAATGTCTTACTATAATATATAAATAGATTGTGGTTTATGTTAAATATTTGTTTTCTTTTCTTCTTAATTTACCTTTTCTCATTTAGTTGTCTAATTTGAAAAAATATAAGTGCAATATTATGTACCACTTATTTGATGGAATTTAAGTTAATATAAAATATATTATCTCAAGGTACAAGGTAGTGGATAAAAGTTGGAGAAATGAGACAAATACCTTTTCCCGAGTCATACATTAAAGGTGTAGAATCATTTCTCAACTTTGCAAAGGAAAATGTTGTAGGGCCTGATAACATGATTCATTGTCCTTGTCGTTCTTACAATAATACAAGGTTAAAATCTCTTCATGAAATTAAGCTTGATCTGCATATAAATGGTTTATCATATAATTACCCAGATTGGATATTACATGGGGAGAAAGTACATATCTTCAGTGATAATGAGGACGAAATTGACGATCTTATAGATAATCATGTGGTGAATGTCCAATCATCTAACCCGCATAATGATTTAAACAAAATGTTAGTTGAAATGAGGGAAGTGCAAAATTTTGATGGAGAAATAGAAAGTTTTAGAAACTTATTAAGAGATTCAAAATGTCAACTATACATAGGATGTAAAAAATCATTGTTATCAATAATTGTGGAATTGCTTCATACAAAGTGATGGGAAAACGGAGCAACAAAATCTTTAGTATGTTGTTTGAGTTTTTAAAAGAGATATTGGCAGAAGATGAGATACAATTTCTTCACCTTACGGAGCCAAATCGATCCTAGCTCAGATGGGAATGGGATATGCAGATATTGATGCTTGTGAGGGTAATTGTACACTTTTCTACAAAGACATATGTGGTGAAACAAGATGGAAGACTAATGATGCTAAGAGGAATGTGTTACATTGGTTAGATAGCTTATTTGATTTGTTTCCAGAACCTAGAAAACATCCGGTAATAAACCGAAAAAGAAAGCGAAGTTCTCAACAAGAAAAGTATTTTCTTTGAGTTGTCATATTGGAACAAATTAATGATCATACATAATCTTGATATGATGCATGTTGAGAAAAATATATGTGTTAATAATTTGGGAACATTGCTGGATATTAAAGGCAAAACAAAGGATACTAAAAATGCACGTGAAGATTACATCGGTATTGGAGTTAAGTTGCACATCAGAGTTTTTGCTAGTGACAATAAATTAGTAAAGCCAATTGCATGTTATATAATGTCCACGAGTGAAAAGAATGGCTTTTATGAATTTCTACAATCAATTAAGTTTCCTGATACTTATGCTGCAATATTTCAACAGGTGTAAAGGAAAACAAGATACCTGGTTTGAAATCACATGACTGCCATGTTCTTCTTCAACGACTTTTCCGATTAGGAATACATGATTATTTATGCAAGGAAGTAAATGGAGCTTTGTACGAGCTTGGTGAGTTTATTAAAGCATCGTGTTCAAAGATGTTGAAGATGGAGGATATGAGAGGTTAGGAAAAAAAATACCCCTCTCATTTTGTGTAAACTGGAGAAAATATTTCCTCCTACAACTTTACTATTATAGTCCATTTAGTTGTTCACTTGCGTTGAGAGACTAAGATTGATGGACCTGTGCAATCTCGTTGGATTTATCCAATTGAAAGGTAATTTTGCATTCGTTGGACATGTGCATATAAAGGTATTTGAGCACTCTCAAAGGATTCATGAGAAATGAAGCTCGTCCCGAAGGATCTATTGTAGAATGACATATTGTAAAAGAGAGTTTATTTTTATGTCAATATATCTAAATGAGATTGAAACTAGATTCAATCGAAAAAGAAAAAACTATGTCCAAAATGGAGAAAAAGGAGAGTTTTTTGTTTTTTCAATGAGAATGCATCCATTTGGACATATTAGACCAGGACCTATTCTGACTGATGAAGAGTTAACTAAAGTTTATTGGCTTATCTTGATTAATTATGAAGAAGTTGAGCACTACATGAATTAATTCTGTTTTAATATATAGCTTCTATTTATAAATAAGTCTCATATTCCATTATACTTTCACATAATATAATGTGCATATTATCCTATTTCAGAATTTACAAAGCTGAATTGCTTGGAATAGCGATAGTCGAAGCTCGTGATTTAAATATCCATGATGACACATCAAACAGTTCCCAAAATGTTTAGAACACGTAAGCTAATACTAAAAATAATTTATTGGATGATCGTTATTGATCAAAACAATTGAAGCTATATTTGGTTTAATGAATGTCAACGACCTCCTAATATAAAAGTTCAAATTGTTATAGAGAAGAATTATTTAATATTTAATATCATAACACGCCTCCCTCACATGCAAATCATGCACGCGCACGATCAAACCTTTTTCTAATAAACGAGTGGTGATGATATTCGAATCAGGACATCTTATTTGGTCTATGTTGGGTGGACACACCACCAAGTGGATCACTTAGATCGTAAACGCAAATTACAAAAGGGGATGGGTTTTGAAATAACCCTTAATACAAACCAATTGGGGGATCGTACAAATAAACAACAGAATAGTCAAGAACAAATATTAGATCAAATAGAGTAGGCTCAGAAGCCAGAACCAGTGTGAGATGGCGATGACCACAGAAGGCCGGCACTCAGCCCTGATTGCTCCAACAGTTATAAACCAACACGACCTACACAAGGTCAAGATCCGAACCAGAAACACAAGGTCTAACCAGCTTAGTTACCCAACGGATGGGATGAATGTGTCAGGAGATTTATGACAACTTCGACTCACAAAGAGTAGTAATCGAAGGTATCGGATAATCCTGAGGTAAGGGTGAAAGGCCATTATATAGTGATCGGAGATAAGTCGGCAGATGGCAAGAAGGTGATGTTAATGGAAGGTTGGCCGGAGAAGGTAAGTAAATCTTGTTCTAACAGAGAAATGGTGCTGGAGAGGAGAAGTGAGATAGAGAGAAAGAGTCTGACGGCGGGGGCTCACAAAATGAGCTAGGGTTAGGGTTTAGAACATGTATTTATACCATACGGGTTGGACCGGGTCGGGTAAATGGGCTCCGGTTCAGACTTTAATTTTGTTGGGCCTTTCAAGGAGCTGGGCCAGCCTTTGGGTCATGGGCCAATAATACTCAACATTCTCTACCTTGGACCAGAACCCAATAAAAGGTTTATCTGGCCCAAGTCTGGTTTGGCGGTCATCATTGCCTATAGCTTCCTTTTGTACCTGCAGGAAAAACTCAGAACAAAGTTAGCAGCCAAGTTCATAATAGTTTCAAAATTTCTAAACACTTATTGAACTTATCAACTGGAAGACACTTAGTCCCCTTATCGGAAGGATTTGAATCCGAATCAATTTTATCAAGGTTAATAAGGTCCTTTCCTACAATGTCTCTAATGAAATGATAACGAACATCTATATGCTTTGTCCTATCATGAAAAACAGGTTTTTGCAAAGTTGTATGGCCGATTGACTGTCGGAAAAAATGGTAACTTTTTGTTTCAGAAAACCAATTTCTTTAATGAGCCCTTCTAACCATATGGCTTCTTTAAAAGCTTCAGTAGCCGCTATATATTCGGCTTCAGTAGTTGATAATGCAACAATATGCTGTAGTTGGGATTTCCAACTTATGCAAGACCCACATAGGGTGAAAACATATGATGTAGTGGACTTACGACTATCCCTATCGTTTGCATAGTTAGAATCGACATAACCAACAAGATCAACATCAGTTTTGCTTTTAGAAAACAGAATCCCACGTTCAGTGGTACCCTTCAAATACCTTAGGAGACATTTGAGAGCCTCCCAATGGGGAGAGCCGGCATTTGACATGTACCTGCTGAGACAGCTAACAGCATACGCAATTTCAGGTCTAGTGCACACCATCAGAAACATAACTGAACCAATGGCATTAGAGTACGGAACATTTTCCATCTTTTCTATTTCTTTTTCAGTTTTAGGACATTGTTCTTTACTAAGTTGATAATGAGCTGATAAGGGAACAGAGCAGGGTTTCGAATTCAACATGGAGAACTTATGCAACATAGATATGATGTAGGCACTTTGATTTAAGAAAATAGTGGATTTAGCCCTATCTCTCTTAATAGTCATACCTAGAATTTTCTTAGCATCACCTAAATCTTTCATGTCAAAATTTTTGCACAGGTGACTTTGTAACATTTTAACATGCTTTAAACTAGGGCTAGCAATTAACATGTTGTCCACATATAAGACTAGAAAGACAGGAACATCATTATCATATTTAAAGTAAAGACAGTGGTCATAATTACTCCTTGTATACTTTAAAGATAACATAAACATATCAAACTTTTTATTCCATTGTCTAGGAGACTGTTTAAGACCATACAAGGACTTTTGCAATAGACATACATGATCAGGCTTTGATTTATCGATGAAGCCAATTGGCTGTGACATGTAAATATTTTCATCTAAGTCTCCATGCAAGAAAGCAGTTTTCACATCCATTTGTTTAAGCTCCCAATCAAAATGAGCGGAGAGTGCAAGCAAAACACGCACAGTAGTGTACTTAACAACTGGTGAGAAGACTTCAGTATAATCTATCCCTTCTTTTTGCGTAAAACCTTTCGCAACTAGTCTAGCCTTAAACCGTTGGGACTTTTCTTCTTGTTTAATCTTGTATACCCACTTACATCCTATAACGGAGCTCTTAGGAGGTTTAGGCACTAAAGTCCAGGTTTTATTATTCTTTAAAGACTCCATTTCTTCTCTCATAGCATTAAGCCATTGCTTTGAATGTTCAGATTTTAGAGCCTCATCAAAGTTACTAGGTTCATGTGATTCAGTGTTTAACGCTATCTCATAATCTGTGAGCCTAGTAGGAATTCTACGTTCTCTCCTGTTTCGGTTTCTGGCTAGTTGATACTGTTCCAGGTCTAGTTCGGTCCTAGTGTCATTTGAATTTTCTCCAGGATTCTCCTCTACCTGTTCGGTTTCTTCTAGGTTCACCTCTACCTGATTGAATACTGGTTCTAAGGTTTGTACTTTTGGTGAATCACTAAGACATGGCATTTCTTCCTCGTTGAAAACAACATCTTTGCTAATAAGAACTTTAAGACCGGGTTGATTCCTAACCCACAAACGATATCCCTTTACCCCTTCGGGGTACCTATGAAAACACATTTCATAGATCTAGGTTCAAGTTTATCAGAGTGTTGATGCACAAAAGCAGAACAACCAAATACTCGAAGATAAGAAATATCTATAACTTTATCATGCCATACGCATTCGGGAATTTTACCAAATAACGGAACAGACGGAGATCTATTAATCAAGTGCACAGCAGTTAAAACAGCTTCACCCCAAAAAAATTTAGATAAACCAGAACTTAAAAGCATACATCTCACTTTATCCAGAATCGTTCTGTTCATGCGTTCAGCAACACCATTTTGCTGGGGGGTATAGGGGTTTGTTTTATGTCGTTTAATGCCAAAATCATCACATAAATCAGAGAATTGTTGGTTACAGAATCAAGACCATTATCAGTACGCAAAGCTTTAAGCTTTTTACCAGTTTGGTTTTCAACAAGTGTTTTCCAGGTTTTAAAAGTATCAAAAACATCAGACTTGTGTTTTAATAAGAAAACGAACACTTTCCTGGAAAAATTATCAATGATGGACAAAAATACCTATTCCCACCATGAGTGGGTGTTTTAGACGGACCCCATACATCAGCATGAACGTAGTCAAGTATGCAAGTAGATGATGTGGGAGTAGGGTAAGGGGAGACAGGAAAATGCACTTTATGTTGCTTGCCCATAACACATTCATCACAGAATTTGAGTTTCTCAATTTTATCATGCAAAACACCTTCTTTGTTAAGAAGTTCTAACCCTCTAAGACTGATATGTCCAAAACGTTTATGCCATAGAGACGTCTTATCAGAAACAGCAACAGATGCAGCAAGAGAGTCATAAGACACGCGACAAATATAAAGGTTTCGCTTTCTTTCAGCTTTAAAAACAGTCAATGACCCTCTCATGATTTTCATAATCCCTTTTCCCCATCTACCCTCAAAACCTTCTTCCTCCAACACAGCACATGATATCAAGTTATGACTCAGATTAGGAATAAAACGGACATTTTTCAAAGTAAACTTATACCCATTATCAAATGTCAAGCATACGTCACCAAGACCCTTGATTTCACATTGTTTTTCATTAACCATAGAGACATAACCAAAATTACCAGGTTCGAAGTTTGAGAAAATATTTTTAAAAGACTCATGTGAAAAGTGCAACCAGAATCAATTAACCATTCATGCATGCTCATATCATTCACATTATTGATGTCACAAACCATAAACACATCGCCAGAATTATCAGTAGAAACAGAGTTTGCACTCTCTTTGTTGTAATTATTATCCCTCTTAGGCTTTCTACAGTCCTTAATATAATGACCTTTTATGCCACAATTATAACATTTTCTCTCCTTCTTAATGTTATCCTGGTTATTATTATTATTATTATCTCTGGTCCGGGATTTACTCCTACTCCTCCCTCTGCTATGTTTTCTATACTTATGATCCGAGTTCCGATTACTGGTTCTTCCTCTTACTGCATTAACCTCGTTACTAGGTTGGCTAACCTTGTTAGTCCTAAGGTCCATTTCCTTGCTTTTAAATCCGTTTATAACAGTGTCAATGTTAACGCTATCTCTACCGTATTTTATTGCTGCTTTTACATCACTATAGGTGTCAGGAATGGCATTCAGCAAGACTATTGGAGTGTAGTCATCTATGTTTTTGTCTCCGGTGAGTTTTATATCCTGGACTAGTTTGGTGAAGTCATCTATGTTCTCGTCTATGTTCTTGGAAATATCTAGCTTATATCTAAAGAACTTCTCTAAGAGGAAAAGCTTACTAGGCAGAGATGTTTCTGTGTATAGTTCTTCTAACCTATCCCATAACTCCCTAGCCGTTTCTTGTTTACCAACTTTCCGTATTACAGAATCAGACAGGTTTAGTATAATGGAGGAATAGGCGAATTCATCATCTTCTAGTTTCTTGTCATTAGTGGTATTATCAGGATATCTACCATCTATTGCTTTAAACACCTTTTGTTGTATTAATATGCCTTTCATTTTCTATTGCCATATAGAGAAATCAGACTTACCATCAAAAGGAAGCAGATTATAACCAGCCATGACAGAATAGATAGAATAACACAGAAGCTGAATAAATCGACAGAGTATGAACAGATCTTCAGCGGAAAAAACAGCAGTAGACAGAATGGCACAACTTTAAGAAACGGAGCACCTCGTCTGAACCTCAACCAGATACCCGACGGTCTCACGGGACCCGGCCAAGTGAGGGATCAGAGAGTAAGAACAATAGATAGTAACAGTTTTTATTCAGCAGTATAGCCACAGAGCACTAAGCAAGGTAAAACAGTATATCCAACAAATGTTTATGAAAAATTCGTAGCACCAAGCAGTAATCAGAAGGTAAGAGAGTATTACCGAAGAATACGTTACCTAGATCCAGAACCGGTGAGGACCGACTCTGATACCACTGTTGGGTGGACACACCACCAAGTGGATCACTTAGATCGTAAACACAAATTACAAAAGGGGATGGGTTTTGAAATAACCCTTAATACAAACCAATTGGGGGATCGTACAAATAAACAACAGAATAGTCAAGAACAAATATTAGATCAAATAGAGTAGGCTCAGAAGCCAGAACCAGTGTGAGATGGCGATGACCACAGAAGGCCGGCACTCAGCCCTGATTGCTCCAACAGTTATAAACCAACACGACCTACACAAGGTCAAGATCCGAACCAGAAACACAAGGTCTAACCAGCTTAGTTACCCAACGGATGGGATGAATGTGTCAGGAGATTTATGACAACTTCGACTCACAAAGAGTAGTAATCGAAGGTATCGGATAATCCTGAGGTAAGGGTGAAAGGCCATTATATAGTGATCGGAGATAAGTCGGCAGATGGCAAGAAGGTGATGTTAATGGAAGGTTGGCCGGAGAAGGTAAGTAAATCTTGTTCTAACAGAGAAATGGTGCTGGAGAGGAGAAGTGAGATAGAGAGAAAGAGTCTGACGGCGGGGGCTCACAAAATGAGCTAGGGTTAGGGTTTAGAACATGTATTTATACCATACGGGTTGGACCAGGTCGGGTAAATGGGCTCCGGTTTAGACTTTAATTTTGTTGGGCCTTTCAAGGAGCTGGGCCAGCCTTTGGGTCATGGGCCAATAATACTCAACAGTCTAATTACGAAGATTAACCTGTTATAATTGACAATCATCTAATATTAATCAATATCTTAACAATGTAAACAAACAAATAACAAAACCTTTGAACAGTATAATCGACTCAAAGAGTGTCTCAAATTCACATTACACATATTACACTTAAATAAAATAGAAGAATAGGTACGTACTAGCACTCAATCACAAACCTCCGGTTGCTGATTTTCTTCTGTTTCCTTTTCTTCTTTATTTCATTTTGATAGATATATAGAACAAAAAACTAAACATATATAACTTGGGGAATTTGAAACCCCATCATATATAGGCAGCACTAATCATCCCTTATCCGAAGATATGAGCCTCGATTTCTTTAGTCAACTTGATGAAGAGGTTTAAGACGGAAAGCGGGTGTGGATTATCAGCATTGATCAGCTCGTAGTTTATGGTCCATGTGATGAAATCGACTACACCTTTGGTCTCGACGTGGGCCGTTATGACCATGTTCTTGTACAGCTCTAGCAAATCGCCTTCAAGCATCTTAAATTTGATTTGCTTTTTCGCATCGTCTATGTCATGAAGTAATTGTTTTGCAGTATGCTCTTTCCCATCTACAAACATATATAGTCAATGAAAAACTGCAAGAGTACGACGACTAAAATTAATGTGCTTCTTGAATTCAGATGGCGCTTGCATGACTGAACTTATAAGCTCTTTAAAACATTGTAAAATATTTATAAAATCAAAAAGTAAAATGTCAGGAGTTTCTAAATTCATTTTTAAAAAAGTACGATGTTTCTAATTTATTTATAAAAGTTTTAATTAACAAATTTCCTCAAATTGTTACAGAATTGTTGTTATTACCGTCTTATAAACTCGCTCCCCATCTTACTTTATTTCTTAGAAAACTCAAAACTCCAAGAAGACGGTAATCATGTAAAAGTAAAAAAAAGGCTTAAATGTTAATTTTTGTCTCGTAACTTAGGTTATTTGGCGTTTTCATTTTTTAATTATTTAGAATAATATTTTGGCCCTATAACTTTTTAATATTTTTTATTTTAGACCTTTTCTCGCGGAGTTCACCCTTCTTGCCGTTGAAGGTGAACTCTGGCAAACAAAAGGACTGAAATCACGAATATTAAAAAACTACAGCACCAAAATGCTACCATAAAAAGCTAAATCGGAAACATCAAATGACCTAAATTACGAGACTAAAAATACATTTAATGCGTAAAAATGCTATAAATGTTACCAAGAGTGTACTTCCACAGAATGATTGAGCCATCAGTCCCATAGTTGCCCTGATGCAGATCACAAGCCTGGACTTTTCCAGGGGTGACATTGGCCAAGTGTTGAGGCTTCTTAGCCAAGAGCTGATGAAACACATCGCCCCCAGCCTTGAAAGCCACCTGGGCAATAAGCTTACAGGGCAATCCAGCCATAGCTTGCTGATATATATGTTAATATTATTAGAAAACCCTAAAAACAGATTGATGATGAAATAATGTGTGGCGTCTAGTGTTTATATAGTTGAGCCACAGTAGAGCAAGTTGCAATATATCTTCCTTCATTAGTTTTAGTCTTCCTTGTCCAGTTTACTAAATGATTTCGATAGTGATTGTTTCCACAAACTTTTGGGTGTAAAGACCTTTGTCATTTTTAGTTTATTGATAATTTTATGAGGTTGATGTTAAAGAAAATGTATGTATATATATTGCGGTAATTTAGTTTAGTCTGATTTGATGCCGTATAAATAAATTATTCCCTAGGGTATGAATCATTGCGACTTAAACATTATGAAAAAAATTAATATTATGTAAGTACCTCGATTAAATAAAATTGATGCTAAAACATAAGTTTCGACTATGATCAATGACTAGGGTAAATTACAACAAGCTTTCATAATATTTGATATAATTATGAATATCCCCTTATTGTTTAAAAAATTATCAACAAACCTGATGTTCGAAAAAATTATGTAATTCTTTTATGAAAGTTTGGAATTGTCAATTTTGCCATTGCTGTATATTTTTTAAATATAAAAAGTAAATATTGTACAAAACTCAGTCTGAGTTGGATGAAAAATTTGATTTTTTTAAAAAAATAATAATCTGATTAGTGCATAAAATTTTTTTAGAAAATTTTAAAAAATAAGTAAACTTGTAATTCATAGTCCATATTAATAACATTTTGGTCAGATCACCATAAAAAAATGGATGGAGACCTAGCGGAGACTAATGGATTGGGCTAATTATTAGATGACCATTAAAATGTTTTACCTATGACAATTTGCCATAGGTTTTAGTTGTAGCTAATATTTTGATTTCGTTTGCAAAAACAACGGCTAATAGTCATTGCCCAGCCGTGATTAATTAGCATTTGCTATGATTTTTCACTTTTAACCATGTTAATTAATTAAAAAATATCATGTTGCTTCCAATGATATATATATATATATATTATGGTAATCTTGTTCGCACAAAATTTTGTGTCTGAAAAAATAAATTACAAGACAACAAAAATATGGACAAAATGAATATATTAATCTGAACAAAAAGTGGTTACAATCTCTGTGAGCAAACAACCCTTGATTCTTCTCTCTAAATGTCGTTCCAAGGGTTGATGCTTGTTCTTGGATGTGGATATGTAATCTTCTTCGAATTTGTTGAGCAAACTACATGTCATATTGAAATTTGGTAGCAAGGCTTGAAGGATTTGATGCCAAAAAAGACGTGAGACCTTCCCTGTTGCAAAGCTTCATCGTGACAGAAAGCTTTTAGACTTGAGCTCCTTTAGATTTTGTTGTATTGTATGTATCGTGGAAAGTCTTATATGGAATGATGTAGCCCTTGTTGTGTGGTGGAGGCCCTTATTTATAGGCATAAGAAACTTTTAAAATGTGGCTTGGGCTCACTTCTTTTGCGCTTGAGCACAAAGGACTTATGTGGACAATTTTCTTACTGGCCACTGAATTGATGTTTTAGCCCAATTCAACCAATCCAAAATAAAATAATAACTCTATAGTTATCTTGGACTCTTCCATGAAAATGCAAAAAGTCAAATTTAGGATGGACACTTGTGTGAATTTATCATCTTGAACATATATAAAGCCTTATAATCGGTAATTTTTATTCCAATTTTTTTTTATGTCACCAGATGCCTTCAATTCAAGATTCGAAAAATCTGTAACTTAATGCAACTATTTTTTGCACAAATGTAATCTTAATGTGCTTAATTAGCATCTTTAGTTCTCCCCTATGTTTGTATGCTTAATTTTTGGGGTTTTAAACCCCATATGCACATTAATATAGATGTTTGAAAACATCTTTTGTCTAATTAAAAAAACAAAGTTTTCAGAAAAATAATAAAACATCTTTAAGACTTGAAAGACAAATAAACTCAATTTCACTATCTTTTGCTTAAAACCTATAACTTTTTGTTCATAATTTTTTGAGAGAGAGAGATACTGTGAGAATAGTGAAAGGGTATTTTTGACCATTCAAAAATATGGTACGAGAACTACCAAAATAGTAATAAATGCCATTTATGTCCTCTTCAAATTAGTAAATTCATTGTAGTGAAATAACAAGTGGTGAAGGAATTATACAAAAATAAATGATATTTTTTGTAAAATTACACAATAACTTCCCTTTTAGACCGAAAATAGCCTTTGCTTTTATAGTTAGTATATATATATATACTAGCAACGGAGGCACGCGGTCCCCGTGCACGTAATTTTATTGAGTGCAACAGCGAGAGTATCCATATTTTCAAATTGATCAAAAAAATTAGTATGTGTCGATAACAATCTGAAATTAAAATAATTTCTATAAAATAGTTATTTTTCACAAAATAATCCAATTTGTAGTTGTACTTGCTTCATGCTGGATTCACCTTTCACCTACACAAATTAAAATAATAATAAAAATACCATCAATAAAAACTTTTTATAAATTTATAAAGAGGGTAAGTACTCCTCATTTATTGGTACTTTTTAATATACTTGGGTTTTTGGAGATTAATAAATAGGTAGGCGTCAATATAATACTAACATTTCATAAATAAAAGTTATTGATAATTCCTTGAGTTATGAGTGAGATAAGATTGTAGATCTGCAAAAAGTTTCTTCGACACCACATTCTTTCTGTACATACCCTCACAACCAATCATAGAATTTTTTCTAACTGGATTTTTGTTGTTATTTCAGAAACACTATGTGAAAAAACTACATATAATTGGTCATGGCATTATGTCCCAAAAAAAATAAAATTGACTATGGCATAAAGTCTCTACATCAATAAATTTTTATTTGCCATTAAATGTACAAAAGATAAAAGATAATTATTAACTATACAATACATAAAATTATACAACAAAATTCAACTGTGTTGCTCTCCAATTTTGACATTAAAAAAAAAATGCTCATTCTTAATAAATTAACTGACATTTAAACTATGTACTTGTTAAATAATTAAAACATAGGCGGCAACAAAAAATAATTTTTTTTGTTATTCAACAATAAATTTTATAAGTGCTACCACCATGATGATTGTACACATGAATATCCTAGGATTTTGATACATTCAGTTTTAAAATAATAACAACAAAACATTGATTAATACTTTGTGGTTCGACCACAGTGCATTACATTACACTATATGCCTCCACAACTTGAAGGCAATTGCAGTGTACATTGAGTTCATCAATTAAAAGAAATTTTTTTTAAAAAAATTAAATATATTAATATTACCAATTAATCAATTTTTCCCTACCCATTAAATCAATCTTTTTTCTCAACCTAATTTCCCTTTTCTCCCACCTTTTTTTCAAGAATACTTCATCAACTTTGTAGTTAACTAAATAATAATAATAAAAAAAAAAACAACAACAACAACAAAGCAACAATCATACACTAATAAAATAGAAAATTACCTTATATAAAACCCTTTCAGTTTTGTCATTTAAAATCCCTTCAAATCCCATGTACAAACCCCAATCCCAATTGTTAAAACCTTCCTTAAATTTCGGCACCACTATTTTATCCTCCTCATATAACTCTATTTTCACTGATTCCAACATTTGAAAATTTCCAATAATAAAATAAAATTGAAATACTAAAATACAAAGAGAATCCTGAATGCCACTGAACAATGAAACAATCCTTCGTATAAATTTAAAAAATCTAAAAAGACAATTGAGATAGAACAAAGGTCATCATTTGTCAAGTTCTAAAAATGAGGAATCCAATTAAATGGAAGAAATTACAAAATGCAAAAAATAAAGCATGCATATGCAAGATTTATCCAATTAGAAATTACAAAATGCAAAAAATAATGCCTTCTGCAACTCCTTTGCATCAATAAATCCATCTCCGTTGTTGTCAAACATGTCGAAAGCTTCTTTAACTTCGTCCAAGCTCGGAGCTCTCTCTTCAAACATGTTGAAACGGTCATCGACATCCAAACTCGCAGGAATTGTAAAAAAAAAATTGGAATGAGGGTTGGAATCTCATTGCGGACGGAAGAGTAGTAGCAGAGAGAGGAAATATCTGTGTGACGGCAAATGGGAATTCTTAGTGGCTAGTGGAGAAAGAAGTGAAATATAGAAAATGTGGTTTAACCATTTGAGATGTGAGGAGTTAGAGACGGTGGTTTTCAAATCATGGAAAGCGGTTTTCAGATCATGGGAAGTAGTTTTTAAATCATGGGCAGCGATTGATAATGCGATGATGTATGTCAAGATAATAATTGAGAAAATTATTCAAAAATTTTAAATCCTTAATTTCATTTATTTTTTTAATTAATGATTTCAAATCCAGAGGTAAAATTGGCATATCAAAATTTTAGTGCAGCAGTGTAAAAATCGCCATTTGTATCTATAACGCCTATTTTCTTATATAATAGTATAGATATAGACGTGGGGATCACATTGAGCAGGAAACAACTTTGGGGAATACCATATGATATGCTTCCCAAAATTGGTAGCAATAGGATGTCTCATTTTCTATCTCAGCCGATTTTTGTTTTGTTTTGTTTTGTTTTTTTTGGGTGGATCAACATGGACCCTACTAAGACCATTGCACCGGCGTCACTTGATTCTTGCTTTTGTCATCAACAACATACTGCAGCAGTGGCGTGGGGATCTTTCATCTATCAAGTTTATCCCTTTCCTTTTTTTTTTCCTTTTTCTTTTTTGTATAAGAAATACGATAAATTATTCGCCTTTCATCACAATAGACTCTATGGATTCGAAAGGTGTAAACGAGTGAGTTACTCTAATAGTAGTAATCTACCAAAGTGGGCAAGGTGTATTCATGGTTTGCACAACATTAGAGCAAGATCCAACGTGGGGTGATCCTGGGATGGTCTTGAAGATGTTCGTAGGGTGATCTTCAAGATGACATGAAAAGGATGTCCGTGATCCAATTGAGACAAGGACTTGTACACGAGCTAGATCTGAATGCGTGAATCAAACATACTTCCGCTGCCACATGTTAACCCGATTCACAATTATATGTTGACATGTTAATATAAATGTTTAATATGCGATTGAATTATAAGGGAAAATTATTTTTTTAGTCCGCTAAGTGTGCCCAATATTAATTTTAGTACGGTAACTATGTCCATTTTTTTATTAAGTCCAGTAACTTGCAAAATTAATGAGATTTAGTCCGAATTAGGATTTTTTACTCAATTTTCCGGCGATATTTTGAAAATTAGCTGAAAAAAGCACACGTGACAATTATTTAGTTAATTTACAGCAACTTATACACGTGTACAACCACATGTATTAGTTGCCACTTGTACAACCACACGTATTATGTGGCATTCAAATTAAAATTCACCTCATTTCAATTGCCACGTAGGCTTAAAAATTCTCAAAATATGTCCAGTTGGCATGCCATGTAATATTTCCGGCCACGAAATCAAAAATCGACCACTGGAGGACTAAATCTCATCATTTTTGCAAGTTACTGGACTTAGAAAAAATGGACATAGTTACCGGACTAAAATTAATATTGGGCATACTTAGCGGACTAAAAAAATAATTTTCCCGAATTATAATTATCCATTATTTTTCAACATAGATGGAGTTGATGGAAGTGAACAAATAACAAAACCTTCAACAATATAATTGACCAAAGAGTGGTTCAAATTCACATTAATACATATATCACACTTACATAGAATAGAAGAATATTTGCTGCCATCCCACAAGCTCCCAATCACAATCCAAACTTCACCAAGTATTACTTATTTCACAAGTACATATATATTCCTTATTTCTAGCACCAGCCAACCTACGGTTGCTATTGTTTCTTTATTTCATTTCGATGTAGAACAACAAATTAAACATATATAACTTGATGAACTGAAATCGCAACATATTTTAGGCAGCAGTCATCGCTCATCCGAAGATATGAGCCTCGATATCTTTTGTGAATCCGATCACGAAGTTTAAGAGTGAGAGTGGGTGTGGATTATCGGCATTAATCAGCTCGTAGTCTATGGTCCATGTGATGAAGTCGACTCCACCTTGGGTCTCGACGTGGACCGTTATGACCATGTTCTTGTACAACTCTAGCAGATCGCCCTCAAGTATCTTGTACACGATTTGCTTTTTCGTCTCGTCTATGTCATGAATTAGTTCTTTTGCAGTCTGATCTTTTCCATCTATATATGTATAATCAATGAAAAAGCTGTGAGAACGTATGTAGTTCGGAAACCAAAATTATGTAGCTCTTCTTAAACTTATGATGTTTGGGTAAACTTTTAAGTTATTTAAAATAGGACAGAGTGTGAGTATGGCCCCAGGATAGGGATAATTGTATTTACACCCCTTCATCTATTGTTATTTTATATATAAATCATCACTTCCTTTTAAAAAATTACAGAAATCACCCTGATTGTCTTTAAAATCCAAAAATACCCCTGTTGATCCGGTCAAATTTATATAATTCTTCAAGGATAGAAATACCCTCAAGAGTGGTTTCTGTAATTTTTGGGGCTTTAAAGGCTGTTAGGGGGTTTTTCTATAATTTTTCCAAAAGTAGGGATGATTTCTTTAATTTTCAAGAGACAAGAGTGATTTGTATAAATGGACAATAAGTAAGGATTGTAAATGTAATTATCCCTTCAAAAAATCTTATAGTTGTTGCAAAATGTTTCTTAGATTTTTATAAAAAAGAGCTCAAAGATGAAAAATAAAATGAGGAGCTTATAATATATATATAGATATATTCATATATTGATATAAATAACAAAGTCTTTCAAATTAACTACAAAAATGTTATTAATAATATCTTATAAAGTCTGTATTCTTATTTTATCCAACTAGCTGAAATATGTTTTCAAGAATAAAATTTAATATTTTATGAGATGAATGAATTCGTAATTTTTTTTAAGATAGATTAGCCAAATACCCTCTTTGATGAATATCACATATCCATTCTTAAAATGTTGAAGTGTTTTTGCATTTTCTTTGTGGTCAATGCTCTACAATAGCAACTCACTAACTACTCCATGTTCCTTGCTGTTTTTACACAAAATACCAAACTTTGTATAATGTACTGGTGCACAAGAAGTTATTTGACTCGTGCTATAAGAAATATGAGATTTTTATCATATTTTTAGGAGAAAATTGCAATTTTGGTCCCAAATGTAGGATGGTTTGCAATATTAGTCCCATAATTTTTGAAGTAGCCAACTTAGTCCTACACTTTAGGAGAACGTTGCACAGTTAGTCCCACACTTTAGGCACACTTTAAAAAAACGTTGCAAAGTTAGTCCCAAAGTTAATCCAAAATGTTGCAAAGTTAGTCCCAAATGTTGCAAATTTTTACGATGGGACTACTTTGCGATATTTTCGTAAAGTGTGGGACACCTTGACTATTCTAAGAAGTATGGGATTAATATCTAATCACCTTATACTTTGGGACCAAATTTACAATTTTTTTTTATTTCTAGTTATTAACTACAGTTACGCCACAAATATTGGTTGCTATTTCAGTAGGTGACGACGCAACGTCAAACCATTGGTTGTAACTAAAGTGGTAAATGCTTTTGCCATAGTTAAAAATCATAGTAAAAGTTTTAGTTACAACTAATAACAAATGTTGATTTACTTAAGTTTTTATATGTGTTTGTTTTGGCCATAATGAATAACTTAAGTTTGTTTTTGTAGTGCATAAAGTTTTTACATGTGTTTGTTCTGGCCATTAATTTATAGTATAAATTCACCATGACTTCTTAAGTTATATTCATTACAAATGTAGAGAATAACCATCTTTTATAGTGTAATTAACAATAGACTGCACGTTGTCTGCACAACCCAGAATTCATGCGTCATACATCCATAGATATTCCTTGTAATAACCCGTCAAACAATAATTACATTATTCTAATTAGGTTTAATTACACAAATATTCATTGTCCGTTGCAAAATTATAAGTAGGGGTGTCAATCTAACCCGAACCCACCAAAACCTAACGTTAATTAGAAATGTACATGTGATTTATCTTTTTAATTAACAATTTTACGTCATTTATTTATGAGAAAACTTAAAACTCAAATAAGACATCAATAATTCAACAATAAGTCAATTCATTCAAGAGATTAATTCCCCAGTTGGGGAAATAGCATTGTTGGTCTCGTAAGTGAGCTAGGCCCTTTTCACTTTTGGTCCCATTCATTACAGAATTGACACCTTTGGTCCCGTAATTTATAAAATTTCGCACTCTTGGTCCTCATCCAATTTTTTGTTTGTAATTTAACGGCGCAACCCACGTGCCTAGCACATAGCCTTTAAGTATTTTTGCCTGGAGGAAAAATTGTGTGTTTTCCGGCCTATCAACACATTGTGGGGGGGGGGGGGGGAGAATATAACTACCATTGAGGGGAAAAAACAAATTTTGAAAGAAATTAGGGCAATGACATTGTCGTTTGGCATGTCTTTTTAAATTCAGACTATTAATTTTTTTGGCTCATGAATTGTTCTACATTCTACATAATGAAACCCCACTTTCCTTGCCATAATTTCTTTCAAGATTTAATTTTTTTCATCAAAAGTGGTTATATTTTTCTCTGAAAGTGTTGCCAAGTTGGAAAATACGTCAATTTTCCCTCCAGCCAAAAATACTTAACAGCCACGTGCTAGGCACGTGGTCTACGCTGTTAAGAAACAACAAAGAAGTGTACAAGGACCAAACGTGCAAAATTTTACAAATTACGAGACAAAAAAAGTGTCAACCAATATTGAACGGGGCCAAAAATAAAAAAGGGCCTAACTTATTGCACAAAAAATGTTATTTCCCCAACCCCAGTTCATGTCAACGTGAAAAATAAGCTATAAGCAATTACCAAGAGTGTACTTCCACTGAATGATGGAGCCCTGAGTCCCATAGTTTCCCTGATGCACATCACAAGCCTGGATTTTTCCAGGGGTGACATTGGCCAAGTGTCGAGGGTTCTTAGCAATGAGGTGATAAAACACGTCGCCCCCAGTCTTGAACGCTACCTGGGCAATAAGCTTACAGGGCAGTTCAGCCATAGCTTGCTGATGTATATGTTAATATTATTAGAAAACCCTAAAAGCAGATAGTTGATGAAATAATGTGTGGCGTCTAGTCTTTATATAGTTGAGCCACAGCACAGCAAGTTGCAATATATCTTCCTTCATTAGTTTTAGTCTTTCTTGTTCAGTTTACTAAATGATTTCGATAGTGATTGTTTCCACAAACTTTTCATGTTGATTTTGATGTACATATATAGATAATAACATTTCGGCGAAAAGAGGACCAAAATCGTGACAATTAAAAAGCTACAATACTTTTTTGAAACCCTAGAAAGATAACGAGAATGGGGTATAGTTACAGGACCAAAATTGTCTTTAAGCTGTCAAAATTCACCGAATTTATTGATATTAGTAAAAAAACTGAATGAAAATCGATATTTACCACGACTAATTTATTATTGATTTATTGTAGGTCAAAAAAAATTTTATGGTCAAACTACCCTTATACATTTTCACACATTAAAGCACGTGAGGAGGTATATCTTCACCAATATAAGGGTAGTTTAGTCGAAAAAGATTAGTCTGACCTGTAGTAAGTCGATAATAATTCAATCGATAGTAAATATCGATTTTCTTTTAATTTTTTTTGTTAATTTCAACAAATTCGGTGAATTTGGACTAATGGAGAGATCTATTTTTAGTTAGACAGAAATAAACCTTAGGATAATTAGATGTAATTTTCTAAACCATATGGGGTGTATGTATAATTACACCAAACTTAGGGAGAGCGTAATTATCCCTAACATTTATTAGATTTTGATGTATAATATTTATTGGTTTCAAAATATTTTTTTGATTGTTAACCTTTTGAAGCATAGATTCTTTAACGGCAAGTTTGTCATTTTGTTGATCTTGTTTTTGTTTCTCAGCGTAGGGATGCTAATTTTATGAAATGTAATGGGAGATTAAAGTGATTTTAATGGTGCAAATTTAAGGGATCAATATGTATTTACCGACCAATGATCCCTTGTCCGAGTGATGAGGTTGAGATCCCACAATTAAGAGGTTGTGGGTTCGAGTACTACGAATGTAGGATGTTGTTTAGTTTACAGGATGTTTGTATTATTCTTTTGGTTGCTTTAATGTTGGTGTTGGTAGATCTAAAGATGTTATACTACTGTGGATTGAATATTGTAATAGCAGTTGGTTGTTGTATTTTCAAATCAATAGTTCATCGCTCATTATTCCAAAAATATGTATTTACCGAAGAGATTAAGGAATGTACATACAGTTGAAGTTCATTAATTAATAACTAAGCATTTCTTTGGGGTTATATATAACTACAGTTTACTTTCTTACAAAATTTTAATGGGAGTAGAAAATAAACATAAATTAATTTTTTACTAAATTGCCTTTGAAATTTGAACTTCTTAACTAGCTAGATTAAATAATTGAACGAGTTGATACTTTTTCATGATTTTTATCAAAGGTGACCTTAATCAAATAGATTATAATTTCAGATAAAATACTTTCTTCACCTTTTTATATGTAATTTAAAGTGATATATATATATATATATGTTTCTAAATAATTTAAATTTTTAAACTTGGATAAATAAATCTGAAAGTTAGTAAATATTTTGTCAAAAGTGTCACTAAAATCAATGAACACGATTAAAAGAAAAGCAATTTGAAATTATCTCACTATATAAACATCTTACATAAGAAGTTCAAATAAAGTTAATAACTGATGAATTTTTCAAAATGAAAATGGTAGATCGGTTCTTGCACGCTGAAACATTGGGTTCTCTTTTTCATAATTATCTTTAAAAAGATCACTAAGCAAAAGCATTATTTTAGATAATGGTTAATTGCTATAGTTCAAAATGAAAAAGTGTGATAAATACTAATTTATTATGAATGTTGTTAAGTGGAAAAACCATCAGTGGTGAGCCACAACAGTAGACCTAACTTTACTATTACAACCCAATAATATACAGAAAAAATAAATACTCTACAAACCAAATGAATAACAAATTTACACAATATATTATAGTGTAAATTACATCTACCTATCCTGAGGTTTGGCATAATTACAAATACCCCCTTGTTGTTTGAAAAATTACAAATACCCCCCTGAGGTTTGTAACCGTTTAACAAATAATCCATTTTCATCAATTTTTATGCATGAACTGACCAAAATGCCCTTATACACTGAATTATTTTTATTTAATTTTTAAAAAAAATTTGGATTAAAATGTGCAGGGAAAGGTTTCTTAAGTTTTTTATACAGAGGAGCAATAATGCAATTTCCCTTGATCGATTTTTCTACAATTTTAATAAAAAATTCAAGGGCAAAATAGTCAATTTTAGCCCTTTGGTTAGAAATTACAAACCTCAGGGGGGTATTTGTAATTTTTCAAATAATGAGGAGGTATTTGTAATTATGCCAAATCTCAGAGAAAGTAGATGTAATTTACCCTATATTATAAGAACAAAAACATCAATGGGTCGGGTACTGGATTGGGTTGGGTAGCGAAATAGGCTTTGATGGGTTGGGCCAACCATGTGGTGATTATGAGCCATCCAAAGTTGTGGGTTTGTGCTAGTGAGTGAGGCCTACCATTTATGGGTCATGGGCCAAAATCTCACAATTGTGCAATGACTACTAAATGACGCCACAACTGAAAACCATAGTAAATATTTTGGAAAAAACATGACAAATGTTAATTAACCATAACTAAAATTCAATTTTTATATCGAATTCATTTAATAGTGATATCGTGATCATTTATAATGTAGCGAATGATAGCGTAGTGGATATAGTAGTTCTGCAAAATATCTAATTGCAGCATTTCTTATTTTTCTCTCCCTTTACCGTTACAGTTGTTTACTACTGAATGTATTAGTGGCGATATCGAAATTTTGGGTTGAATAGTTCAAACGCTCACACACTCACACAAAGAAAAAGAAAAATCTGCTCAATCTTTTACATGTCTCGTCAATAGTAATTCTTTTTCTAGTGCATTTAAATATGTCTCGTTAGATGGGATTTGAGCAGCAATTTGTCCCTCGTTCCTTCTTGTTTCTCATCTTTACAATCCCTTATAACATAGATGGATTTGATGGAAATGAGCAAATAACAAAACCTTATTCAACAAAATAATCGACAAAAAGAGTGGTTGAAATTCACATTAATTAATACATATATCACACTTAATAAAATAGAGGAATAGGAAATACCCCTCGACAAGCTCCCAATCACAATCACAAACTTTACCAAGTGTAGCTTATTTCACAAGTACATATATATATATATATATATTCCTTATTTTTAGCACCATTCAACCTATGGTTGCTGATTTATTCTTTCTTCTTTATTTCATTTCGATGGAGAACAACTACTTAAACATATATAACTTGGTGAATTGAAATCACGATGTACTTAGGCTGCAGCCATCGCTCATCCGAAGATATGAGCCTCGATATCTTTTGTGAATTCGATCACGAAGTTTAAGAGTGAGAGTGGGTGTGGATTATCGTCATTAATAAGCTCGTAGTCTATGGTCCATGTGATGAAGTCGACTCCACCTTTGGTCTCAACGTGAATCGTTATGACCATATCTTTGTACAACTCTAGTAGATCGCCTTCAAGCATCTTGTACGCGATTTGCTTTTTTGTTTCGTCTATGACTTGAATTAGTTATTTTGCAGTCTGCGCTTTCCCATCTATATATATATAATCAATGAAAAAAATGTGAGAATATGTGTAGTTGGCAAACCAAAATTAATGTAGCTCTTCATAAATTTAGATGATGTTTGGGTAAACTTTTAAGTAAATCAAAATATCTTGTAAAGCGTAATTGCAAAATGTTTTGGAGATTTTTGTAGAAAAGAAGTTAAAGATCAAAAATTAAATGAGGAGCTTATATATATAGATATATATATATATATATATAAATAACAAAGTCTTTCAAATTAACTACCAAAAATGTCATTATTAATATCTTATTTAACTAACTAACCTTTACACGTGTTCCATCAAGTATTTAGTGAAAATTGTTAATGGGATCAAAACTGCAACTTTTGTAAATTTATGGAACTAAATTTGATGAGTGCTAAAACAATGAGACCAAAATCATAAATGTGGAAAGGTATGAGACGTAAATTGTAATTTTTCCCATTGACACCCCTTCAAAGGGTGTACTTGTAAATTTTCAGAGAGAACATAATATTAATATAACAGACCTAACGTTAATTAGAAATGTCGATGTAATTTATCCTTCTAACAAACAATTTTCCGTCATTTATTTATTAGAAACCTTAAAACTCAAATAAGACAACAATCATTGAACAACAATTAATTCAATCAACAGAAAACTTCCCCAGTTCATATCAAAGTGTAAAAAAATGCTATAAGTAATTACCAAGAGTGTACTTCCACTGAATGATGGAGCCATGAGTCCCATAGTTACCCTGATGCAGATCACAAGCCTGGATTTTTCCAGGGGTGACTTTGGCCAAGTGTTGAGGCTTCTTAGAAAAGAGGTGATGAAATACATCGCCCCCGGCCTTGAACGCTACCTGGGCAATAAGCTTACACGGCAATCCAGCCATCGCTTCCTGATATATATATGTTAATATTATTATTCGAAGTTCAAAAGCAGATTGTTGATGAAATAATGTGTGGCGTCTAGTGTTTATATAGTTGAGCCAGAGTACAGCAAGTTGCAATATATCTTCCTTCATTAGTTTTAGTCTTTCTTGTTCAGTTTACTAAATGATTTCGATAGTGATTGTTTCCACAAACTTTTCATGTTGGATTTTGATGTACATATATAGATAATAACATTTACTAGATTTTGATGTATAAGATTTATTAGTTTCAAAATACTTTTTTGATTGTTAACTTTTTGAAACATAGATTCTTTAATGGTAAGTTTGTCATTTCTTTGATCTAGTTTTGGTTTCTCAGCGTAGGGATGCTAATTTTATGAAATGTAGACGGGAGATTAAAGTGATTTTAAACGTGCAAATTCAAGGGATCAATTATGGTATTTTACCCAACAAAGTGAGGAATGTAGACAGTTGAAGTTCATTAATAACTAAGCATTTCTTTGGGGTTATATATGACTAAGTTAAATATAGTTACCATACCTGAAGTATCCACCCCACATCAATTACCTTTTAAGATCCTAAAACTTTAAAAAAAAAATACTGAACTTCTAACTCCTTTCATTTTTAAGTTTAAAAAAGTTCATTTTACCGTTACTAAAAAATTGATTTCTTAAAAAAAAAAAAAAGGGATTTCTAAAATACCAAATTCGCCCTTTTTTTAGGCTTTGTCTAATTCTAGTTTCACTTGTTGATCGAGTTCTTTTTATTTTGATAATCCTAAAGTATTTGGAGCTCATTTTATTTTAGTTTCACTTATTTGTCAAACCAAACTAAAAATCACTATTAGCTACATTTATAATGACTATAGTTAAAAACCGTGGTAAATAACTATTATTAACTATGGCTAAATAAAAATCAAAGTAAAAATTAACTTTTCCACCATGAAAAATTTATTTGCCACGGCTAAGAGCCGTGGTAAAAACATTTGCCAGTGAGGAATACATGCTGCAAGGACTCCTGTTGCCGACAACACTGACTCTTGGAGGCGATACACAACCCCTTCTCCCTCAATCTTTCATCCACCGAGATATAATTATGTATCAAACGCCAGGCGAACACAGACACTGAAGGTAGGATAGTGGGATGCCAAAACTCCCGAAGCAAAGGCCGACGGATAGCTGAAGCCCGCCCCAAGTTCCAGACCGATTTGACTGAAAACTCATCACTCGAATGGCCTTTCCAGCAAGGGATGTCTGTCCCTTCCGCTGTGAACGGGATCTCCACCACCCTACGCACCAAGTTGGCGAGCAGAACTGCCGAAAGCTTGCGGCGGTCCCAAGTCCCACTTTTCCAATAGTACAACACTCGTTCATGCAAGGGGGTGACCTCCCCGGAGGAGTCCGCCAACGTGCCATCCCTAAGCCAATTGTCATGCCAAAAACAAAGGTCACCTACCCCCAACGCCCATGAAATTTTGTCCTCCGTTACTGCCTGGGTTGATTTCAAATGTCTCCACTGAGGTGAGCTGGCTGAGGAGTACCCCGCCGATGCTACACAGGTTCTTTTGCAGTACTTCCGCTGAAGGACCTGGGTCCAAAGGGAAGGCCACGTGCGGAAACGCCACCAAAGCTTTTGAGAAAGTGCACCGACCACATCTGCTAATCGTCTCACGTCTAAGCCCCCCTCATCCAAAGGGTAGCAAATGCGGTGCCATGATGACCAATGAAGTCGTTTAACTGTACCCAAAGATCCCCAAAAGAATTTGCTGCGCGATCTCTCGATACGCATCAGCACTCCTTTCGGCTAATTGACGACTGCTAATAGATGCACCAGCATAGATAAGAGCACCGACTTGATCTGTTGGAGCCTCCCGCCATAGGAAAGTACCTTCTTTTCCCAACCTCCTATTTTCGACCCATCATATCCACAATCTGATCAAAGTACTCATACTTTTTACGCCCCACAAAAATTGGAGCTCCTAAGTAGGTAAAAGGGAAGGGTTTGATGACGAAGCCAGTTACCCTCTTAACCAGCCGCTTGATACGCAACGGGGCCTTAGGCGAAACCACAAATGAGCTTTTAGCGACGCTGATGCTTTGGCCCGAGTACTGCTCAAAGCTATGCAAGAAATCCATGATCTTCCGAAGCCCCCCCTTATCGGAATTAGTAAAGAGTAGGACATCGTCAACATAGGCCAAATGGGAGACCCCTTCGCTGCCTTTGAACGCCAAATGCCGGTGAGTAGAGAATAAGACATTCAACCCTTGAGACAAAAACTCGGAAACAAGCACAAAGAGGGATGGGGAAAGTGGACCCCTGTCGCAAGCCTCTCGTCGATTTGAAGAAACCACTGAAGGAGCTGTTAATGAGGACCGAGAACCAACAGTTTTGTGTACAGTTCCGAACTAGTTGAATCCATCCCGTCGGGAACCCAAATTGATCAAGAATAGCTTCCAAAAAAGGCCAATCCACCCTGTCGTAAGCCTTTGCCATGTCCAGTTTCAAAGCGACATTCCACTCCTTCTGTTAAAGCCAATAGCATGCATAATTTCTTGGGGGAGAAGCAGATTGTCTCCAATGAGACGCCCCGGGGTGAAACCACTCTGGTTGGCTACCATTAGATCCACAAGGATAGGCTTGAGGCGTTCGTTTAGTAATTTCGTCAGAATCTTATTGGTCGTGTTGCAAAGGCTGATGGGGCGAAACTCAGCCTCGGTAGCGGCAGCCGTCAACAATTCCCCCTGCCCATCACTGATCAGCCGCGGGATATGAGGCGGCAGCGTGACAGGCGCACGCCCTTCTTTGACAGAAAGCAAAGACTGGAAAAAATTGACCCCTGAGCTCTTTAACCGGGATGGATCAAAAATATGCTTGCCGCCTTCAGTGATGGCGAAAAGCGAGTTTCGAGCACGCTCTTGCGGACCAGGGAATGAAAATAGCGTGTATTCCTTTCCCATTCCATAACCCATTTGGGTGCCGACTTCTGACGCCAAAAGTCCTCAATAGCCAAGGAGTATTTGAGGTGGGATGTATACTGGTTCATATGTTCTAGATTTGTGTCTGAAGGGTTTGCGTCAAAGTGAAGTTCGGTTTGTTTCACTGCCTCTTCGGCCTGGTTGAGCTGCTGAAAAATGTCGCCAAAAACATCCTTGTTCCACAGGCGAAGTCGGTGTTTCAAATGTTTTAGCTTCTCCGCTACTTTGTGCATTCTCCTCCCCACAGTCGGGCGCTCCCAGTTCTCCCTTACCACCTCTAGAAAGTTCGGGTGTCGAACCCACATGTTCTGGAATTGAAACTAGGAGGACCCGAGGTGGCCGTTGTGCGAACCCTTATTAGCAGCGGGCAATGGTCCGAGGATGCCCACGGCAAGTGGTGGAAGGAGGTCAGGGGGAGTGTGTCAATCCAATCACTGGAGAACAAAACTCTGTCATGCCACTGCCATAAACTGGAGAATGGAGGATGTGGAGAGGTTAGAAAAAAATATTTTTTTGGTACCATTAAGAGGGAAAAAAACATTTTGAGCATGTTTGACCACAAACTATAAGATATTTTTTTCTTTTTACAAAAATGAAAAAGTTAGGAATATTTTATTTTAATATATATATATATATATATAATAAAATAGCTTTGAAATTCAAATTATTTGTATTTCAGATAATTTGTAGAATCTTTTTTACTATTTTTTAAAATTAAGTTATTATTTGGTTTGAAAATATTTTAACATTTGAGCACAAATTATAAGAAATAAAATTTATTTTTGGAATAAAAGTATTAAAATATTTTTAGAACAAATAATAATTCAATTTCAAAAAATAATAAAAAGATGCCCAAATTTATCTCAAAAACAGATCATTATTATTTAAATTAATTAATTATTTAGAATAAAATAAATTTAACTAATAATTTATTTAAAAACTATATTTATAATTTATATAAAAATAAAATTTATCTAATACTTTTATTCTTTAGAAAAATTATTTCTCATAGTTTGTTGTCAAATATTAAAATATTTTCAGACCAAATAATAATTCAATTTCAAAAATAATAAAAAGATCCTAGAAATTACCTAAAATAAAATAATTGTAATTTTAAATTTATTATGACATATATTAAAATAAAATTTCTCAAAATATATTTTCTTAAAAGTTTATTAAATTATTATTAGACCAAATAATAATTTAATTTCAAAAATAGTACAAATATCGATGCTAGACTTTATCTCAAATATAAATTATTATAATTTAAATTAATTCATTATTTATATAAAAATAAAATTTATCTAATATTTCTATTTTAGAATTTTTTTTGTCATAGTTTGTGGTCAAAGTTATAAAATTTTTTCAAAAAGAGTAAAATAGATCCTAGAAGATATTTGAAATACAAATAATTATAATTTTTTAGAGTTATTTTATTATATGTTTTAAAATAAAATTCCTCTTTTTGTTGTTAAAAGAAAAAAAAATTATTATAGTTTGTGGTTAAAATTGGTCAAAAGGTTTTTTTTTTCCCTCTTAATGGTACCAAAAAAGAATTTTTCTTTATTTTTTTGGGTCTCATTAAACAGGGCCTCACGTGAGCCAATAAAAGTTAACGGCCGTTAACGGCCATATGCACGTCACATGGCCTCTGCTGTTAACTTGGGACCAAAAAAGCATGTTTTCGTGCATAATGGTACCAAAAATAACACTCGCTATAATTGTGGTACCAAAAACGATAATGACCTTTTTTAACGGTACCAAAAAATTATTTTGCCCAAATTATAATTTCAGATAAAATATATACTTTCTTCACCTTTTTTATATGTAATTTAAAATGAGATATATATACATATGTTTGTATATAATCTAAATTTTAAAACTTGGATAAATAAATCTGAAAGTTAATAACTATTTTGTCAAAAATTTCACTAAAATTAATGAACACGATTAAAAGAAAAGTAATTTAAAATTATCTCAGTATATAAACATCTTACGTAAGAAGTTCAAAAAAAAGTTAATAACTGATGAATTTTTCAAAATGAAAAATGGTAGATCGGTTCTTGCACGCTGAAACTTTGGGTTCTCTTTTTTATAATTAATTGTCTTTAACAAGATGACTAAGCAGAAGTATTACATTTGATAGTGGTTGATTACTACAGTTAAAAATAAAAAAAAAATATGGTAAATATTAATTAAATATGGTTATGTAATGATTAGTAAGGGAAAAAATGCAATTTTGGTCCATTATCTTAGGGTCGGTGGCATTCTTGGTCTAGGTGCTTCCCAAAATAGCAATTACGTACAGTATTTTTAAAAATATGGCAATTTTAGTCCAAATTGTCCTAATCTCACCGAAAATTCGCACATGCTCCTCACGTGACCAAAAAAATTGGGGATTTCCGCCCTTTCAGATGTCCGATGCCTACGTGGAAAAATAAGATGACCATTTCATGCGTGGCAACGGACACGTGGATAAGTAAGCCACACCACCTCGCCAAGCCACCTCCCCTGCCACATCAGCTTATTGGAGGAAAAATGCACCAACATGTGACTAATCACGTGTTGTCTTCGTCCATTACAACCACAAAAAAAAAAAAAAAAAAAAAAAAAAAAAAAAAAAAACCTGAAGTCAACTCCCCCTTTTCATTTCGAAATCCCTAATTTGCAAAAGAGGGCTACTGTGCGAAATCCAAACCCTCAAACATGTAAGAGAGTGAAATCGAAATCCCCTCAGAAAGCTGGAGTGGTTTGCTGGAGAAATGGTGATGATTCAGGCAAAACGGCATATAAATATGCCCCCACCCGCCTACCGTAAGTCAAAATGAATTCTTTCTATGTTTTGTGTTCTTTTCATGTTTGTTGTCTCTATGGTATAATGTAAGAAGCATGTTGGCTATGTTGTCTTTATGTATGTTGGGTATATTTTATAAAGGGGGATGCTTTAGTGTTTCAATGCTCTGTTGGTCCCCCCATGTGCGAATATGACTTTTGTTGTCTTCATGTGAATATATAAATGTACTCTACCTGTGTGTGGGGTACTACGGTTTTCTTTAATGGCTTGCTTTGTAGCTTTTACTGTTTGTGCTTATTGCATTTTTTTTCTATTGTTTTTCTTGTATACAGACCCTGAAAGTCAAAACCTAACTGTAGGGGTCTTCTACGGTGGTGAACTTAGAAATATTCCAGTAGCTACATGCATTGCTGCGAAAGTAAAAAAAAAAAAAATGACTATGTAAATGCAACACATATGAACTTGCATAATTTGGGTTATTTGCTGAAAAATGTGGAGTATCTGGTGAAGGATTAAGATACTACATAATAAAAAATGGTGGGTTTAAGTTGTTGTTTAATGATTCTGATGTTTTAGAACAGGCTTTGGACCATTTGGGCAGTAGGGAGTTTAGTGTCTATATTGAGTATAAGCCTCTTCAGCCTGAGGAGGTTGCTGTGGAATGTGATCAAACAGGCAAACATGACAAGAAAAACAAAAAGAGCAAGGGGAAGGGGAAGGGGAAGAGTAAGGCTTCTGAAAATGATGATGATTTCGAGTTTTTAGGGGTTGAAAATGTTGAGAAAAATGAAATAGGTATAGGGGAAATAGGGGAGGCTGAATCTGATGAAGAGTTTCTAGAACATGAATATGAGATGGAGAATGACAATGCAGATGATGATGTATTGTATGAGCAGTATGTGGATGAAGCTAGGGGTGAGATTGTGAGTGATTCAGAAGCAAACTCTGAATCCTATTCCACTGATGTGGTGGTTAGTGAGGATGACATGGATGAATTTAGGGTGTCAGATAATAAGGGAACTGGGCCTACTCATGTTGTCTTCAATCCTGTGGAGATGTATGATCCCACACTGGAGTTGGGGATGATGTTCAGTTCGAAGAAAGAGTTCAAAAAAGTTGTCCAGTCACATGCAATAAAAAATAAGAGAAGTGTGAAATTCACTAAAAATGATTCATTTAGAGTATATGCAGTGTATGTTGGGGAGGGGTGTGGATGGACAATACATGCAAACAAACTAAAGAATGAACATACCTTCCAAATCAATCTGTTCAAGTCTGAACACACTTGCCCACAAGTATTTAATGTGAGAAATGTGAGCACTGGATGGTTGAGTAAAAGATTTATGCAAAATATCAAGTCTGATTTGAAAGAAGTGTGAAAGGCTGGAGGGTAGACATAATAAATGAGCTTAGATGCCATGTTTCCAGAGACCAGGCATATAGAGCAAAAAGACAATTTTTAAAAAAACTGAAAGGCAGTCCTGAGCATCAGTTCACCAAGTTGTGGGATTATGCTAAAGAGTTGAGAAGAACAAATCCAGGGTCCACAGTCATTTTGGGTATAGATGATGAAAATGGTGAAAACATATTTGAGAAGATGTATGTGTGCTTCAGTGCATTGAACCAGGGTTTATAAGAGGGTATAGACCCATCATAGGTGTGGATGGGTGTCATTTGAAGGGTCCACATGGTGGAATATTGCTTACTGCAGTAGGAGTGGACCCAAACAATAATTTATACCCAATTGCCTATGTTGTGGTCCCGAGAGAGACTAGAGACACTTGGGAGTGGCTTCTGACAGTCTTCAAGCAGGACTTGAATATTCAGAGGGACAATGAATTCACTTTTATGTCTGATAAGCAGAAGGGGCTCGTACAAGCTTTTGTTGTTGTTTTCCCTAACTCTACACATAGATTTTGTGTTAGATATCTACACAACAACTTCAAGACAGCAGGCTTTAGAGGTCTAGCATTCAAGAATGCATTGTGGAGGGCAGCAAGAGCAAGCACAGTGGGTGAATTCAAGCTCATAATGGAATAAATGAGACAGTTGGATGAAGCTGCATTTGATTGGTTCAATGACAAGCCAACACAGGAGTGGAGTAAGTCACATTTCACTGAATTACCAAAATGTGATATGTTGTTAAATAATTGCTGTGAGAGCTTTAATGCAAATATATTGGATGCTCGAGATAAACCTATTCTTACTATGCTAGAGTGGATTAGAGAGTATCTCATGAAGAGATTGCAAGAAAATAGGGACAGAGCATCAAAAAAATGGAAAGGTGCATTGTGTCCAAAGATTAAAAAAATTGTGCAGAAGTATATAGATAAAATTGGGGACTGTATTCCTATAAAAGCAAATGATAGACATTATCAGATATCATGTTACGATGGCAGTCAATTTTCAGTTGATTTGGAACAGAGGACATGTACTTGTAGAATATGGCAACTGTCAGGAATTCCTTGTAAGCATGCTTGTAGTACAATTTTCCATCAGAACTTGATGCCTGAAGATATGGTGCATCCTTATTACAGTGTGAAAACATACAAGCAAGTGTATGAACCTGCAATTTTGCCCATAAATGGGGAAATGTTGTGGAGTGAGACACTGTTTATCCCACCTCTACCTCCAAACTTTGGGAGGAGGCCTGGGAGACCTACAGGTGCTAGAAGAAGAGAGACTAATGAACAATCTTTGAAGACCAAAAAAGGAAGGGGTAAGAAACAAGTTAAGGCAGTTAATCTTAAGAGACAACATACTAGTCACCATTGCAGAATTTGTGGTGAGACAGGTCACAATGCAAAGGGTTGTGCATTGTGGAAAGACATGCAGCAACCAGGTCTTGAAGACATACCACTGGATGGTATAACTGTTGATCATTCTGCAACACAAAACACAAAGGTTAGTACCACAGTCTTTTTGTATATTTTTTTGGTTTCTCAATATTTTGTACTAATAAATGGACTTGATGTGGAGCATTTTCAGGGGCAAAAAAGGCCTGCATCTGCAAACAATCAGAGGCCCAGAAAACACTCTACATATGTGGACCCAAACAGACTAAATGACAAAACATTGTTTATAACATGTATTGTTGTATATTTACTGGTCTAAACACTCTTGTAAATTTTCAGGTGAACCTAAATGTTTAATGCATTGAGACAAATGTGGAAAGAGTCATTTTACCTCCAGTCATTCCACCACAAGTATCCAACCAGCCTGTTGCAGATTCCCAGAACTTGAGCCCGTCAATTCTGACTGAACCAGGCCCTTCAATGACTCAACCAAGTATGCCAGGGCCATCAATGTATGAGCAGTTACAGATGGCCCACAACAACATTTCTCTTCAACTACCAGTGACATTACAGCCAAGGTTGAACATTAGGGCACCTCCCCCAATGACTGGAACATGGTTCATGCCCTGTTTCTCAAGCAGACCATCATTCCCAGTTTCCAAGACCATCACCAAGGAACATGAGCAAAAATATGTGAATCTGTCAAATTGGCCAACCAGTCAATCTAAAGAGCATGGGAAGAAGTAGCTGGAAAAGTCTTATATTTTTTACAACTAAATATAGCTTTTCAGAACTTGATGTCTGAAACTGAATGTTGCTTTGTTGACAATATTTTCTATTTAGAGTTTGTAGTGGATTTTGGTAGAATGGTACATTGGTTTTTTATGGAAGCTAAATGTAGTCTTGCAATTGATTTTGGCAATGTACCTGAAATGACTGAGTTTTTGGTGAATGTTAATGGCAGGTTCTTCATTGTTCTAGTTTTTTGCCATAATTGGTGCATGTTAATGACTATTTCCTTATGACTTTTTGGTGAATGTTAATGGCTATTTCCTTATGACTTTTTTGGTGAATGTTAATGGCTTTTTGGTGAATATTAATGATTGTTTCTTTCTGACTTCTAGGTAAATGTTAATGCAATTAATTGGCCCTATTTTGGTGGATGTTATACTGCACAGGCCACAACCAACAACACATCAATTACATACAAATACCAACAACAAAAATAAGAGACTTTTATTTCTAGAACTGGTTCTACACAACTCCAATACATAACATATTTCTACACAACTTCAATACATAACATATTTCTACAAGACCCTGCACATTCACAGCTAATTTTTGGACTGTAGTGGTTTTCTTCAACCTTCAACCATCAACCATCTTCATCGGCAAGCCAGTGCAGCAAACATCACTCTTCCTCAAACCAAAGCTCGACCAAATGCAGAAAAAGCAAACGAGCATAATAACAAAAACCAACTTCAACAACCTTTTGTTTCTGCATTTTAGCTTCAAAATCTGAGCCTCCAGTTCATTCTTCTTCCTCAACAAACCTGGAATAAGTGCCCGTGCCTCTCTACACATTGGAGGATCCTCCCACTCAAAAAACTGACACCCACCCCTCTAAAACATGATAGAATACGAAATATTAAAACCTCCAAACTCAATTTTTCATTGCGAAATGGAACCAACAAAAAAAAAAAACACATAAAAAACTTACATTATAGTCTCAGCAAGAAAGGAACCTTCTGTTGGGATTCATCTCTGTCCAAGACGTCCGAACCACAGCTCTCTTCCCACAATAGCAGTCTAGTGAAGCGGTTTGTGTGGACATCTTCAATTTCTCTGCTAATTGTAATTTCTATTTGGGAATGAAAGGTGAAATGTTGTTTTCTTCGCTAAAGAACTAGGGTTCTTGGGCTGAAATTGGGGGTCAATTATAGAGACATGTTGGTGCATTTTCTCTACAATAAGCTGATGTGGCAGGGGAGGTGACTGGCGAGGTGGTGTGGCTTACTTATCCACGTGTCCATTGCCACGCATGAAATGGTCATCTTATTTTTCCACGTAGGCATCAGAGATATGAAAGGGTGGAAATCCCCAATTTTTTTGGTCACGCGAGGAGCATGTGCAAATTTCCGGCGAGATTACGGCAATTTGGACTAAAATTTCCATATTTTTAAAAATACTGTACGTAATTGCTATTTTGGGAAGCGCCTGGACCAAGAATGCCACCGACCCTAAGATGCTGGACCAAAATTGCATTTTCCCCGACTAGTAAGTGTTGCTTTTGCAAGGTAAACTACTAGTTGTGGCTTGCAGAAGGAAGCCACAACTAAAATTCATAGTAAATATTTTGGCTATAGTTAAAATCGTGATTAAAATTTAATTTTTGTATCGAATTCATTTAACAGTGATGGATAATATTAATTTATCGTAATTTTTAAGTTGTTATTATTTACAATGTAGCGAATGTTTTTCGCCCCCTTTACTATGACAGTTTGTTTACTACTGAATGTATTAGTGGCGTTATCGAAATTTCAAGTTGAATAGTGTGCACGTGCGCACACAAAGAAAAAGAAAAAGAAAGATCTGCTCAATCTTTTAATTCACAAGTCCCTATGTCGTGCTAAGGGTGCTATAAATCATTGCATTAATATTAGGATAATTACACTCCACTCCTCTGAAAATTGATGTGATAACATATAAACTTTCTATAATTTGAAAACTCATCTCTAGTACTTTTGAGGTTTTCTTCTGTCTAACAAATAGGTCTATCGTTAGTCAAAATTCAGTGGATTTGTTGATATTAATAAAAAATTGAATGAAAATCAATATTTACTCTTGATTGACTTATTACTGACTTATTGCAGGTAAAAAAAAAAATCTAACTAAACTACCCTTATAATGGTGAGCATATACCTCCTCACATGCATTAACATGTGAAGACGTATAAAGGTAGTTTTATCATAAAAAAATTGTTTGACCTACAATAAGTCAGTAATAAGTCAATCGAATGTAAATATCGAGTTTTAGCTTTTTTGCTAATATCAATAAATTCGATGAATTTTGACTAATGGGATACATGTTTGTTTAGAAGCAAATATTAGGAATACTAGATATAATTTTCTAAACCACATGAAATTTACGTGTAATTACACCAAGCCTCAGAAAAAGGGAAGTGTAATTAGCCCTTAATATTAATAAATATATATATCTTCATGTGCTTTTTTTTTTTTTTGTTATTATTTGTTGGAAGAGAGGGCAAATTTTCATTATTATATGCATGAATTGAGTTATATATTACTACTGTCCAAAAAAATAATTTAGAAATGTTGAAATATCTTCGCGTACTGCTTTCATGTATATATATATTAGTTACAATTGAAAGACTTTATGAAATTTCAACAACATGCTGGTGAATTTCGAAGTTTGAAAATTGATAAATCCGTACACTGAAGTACTCGTCATTAACTGTGAATGATGATGATGTGATTAATGAAATTGCGATGCGTGATGTGTGGAAAATGCGAAAGTGTTTTTTTTAGTGTTTTGTAATACGATGAATTGAAAGTGGCGAAATTGAGCCTCGTAATCACAGATGTCATGAATTCGAACTCTATGTGTAGGATGATATTTTTGCTACTATACAGTAGATATTATATGTTGTTATAATAGTTGGGTGTTAATTTTTATGATATTATTAGGTTAAATTACTTTTTTGATCCCATAAAGAAGGGGTGATAACCTTTTTGGTCCCATAATTTATCAGATTTTGCTTTTGGTCGCAAAACTATTAGAAAGTTTGCAAAGTTAGTCCCAAAATATTTTTTTCGTTAAGTTTTAATGGCAAGTGGTAGAAATCCGTTAACCACAATTGCAAAATTGCTTTTCTAGTCCCACAAAGATGTGCGGTCTGCTTTTATGGTCCTTGCAAGTGAGTCCCAAAATTTCATTCATCAATTTTTTTGACATTAAAAATAATATGTAGCATATTATATATATAAACTATTAGATATAATATATAAATTATGTTCAGGAAAAAAATTTAGGTGAAGAAAATATTATGGAAGAACAAAAATTCAAAGTTAGTGGAGCCCCTGCCACGTGTCAGCAGGCCATTGAGTTGGGTGGGTAACCGATCGATCGGCATTGATAAGCCCACATTTACTGCTGTGAGTTAAAATTCAAAGTTAGTGGGGCCCCTGCCACGTGTCAGCAGGCCATGAGTTGGGTGGGCAACCGACCGATCGGCATCGATTGAGCCCACATTTACCGCTGTAAGTTAAATATAACAGGAGGGAGTGTTTAGATAAATTTCTTAATATAGATCGGTTGCTGCAACTTTGCGAAAATATAGGGTGATTTTATGCATTTTACCTATATATATATAGCTAGTTTTCATAAAATTATTAATTAATGAATACTGTCATGTTGGTGGTTGGGCTATAATAAAATCTTTAACTACTTCACTTAAGGTAAAGAAATAAAAATGACAAACAGTAAATAGAAATAAAAAGTTTCAATGAAGCCTAATTCAGTTGGCGAAGCTGAGTTCCCATGATCCTATAAGTCATAGGTTCAAATTACCTGCGTGAAATGATTTGTTTCTACTGCATAGTATGTTTATTTGTTTATACTGTATAGTAAGCTATTTGTTGTTGTAATAGCATGATGTTAGTATGCGTGATATTGTGGATAGGAATGTTGTATTTGTCTCTGTCTTGTTATTGATCTGACAGAATTGATTGTACTCGTTTATTTCAATTAATAAATTCATCGCTTCCAACTCAAAAAAAAATAGAAATAAAAACTTATTATTTCAAACTCATACAAATACATAGACACACCACAGGTCATCTCCTTTATTAGTAGAAAACAAAAACAGTTCATCTCCTTTATTATCACATACATCAACTCTCATTCATACATAACACTGTTGGATTAGGGTTTCATGCATTTAGGGTTTGCGAATGTGATGGTTTTCGATGTCCTTAGTGAGGTCGATGAAGAAGGATAGCAAGGAAATGGGATGCCCAACGTCGTCGTTCAGCATCTCATACTCCAAAGTCCATGTAACCAAATCAATATCACCCTTAGTCTCGATGTGCAGTGTTATGAGGAAGGTTTTGTATTCCTCCATCAGATCTCCTTCCAGCATCTTGAATTCGATCAACTTCTTCTCCTCGTCGATGCTTTGAATCAGTTGTTTCGCAGTTTTCTTTTTCCCATCTGTGATATTAATTTGAAGAACAAATCCCAACTAATGATCAAACTATGTTAGGGTTAAATGCAACACATTAATCAAAACAATGAAAGGCAAAAGACTTCCCTGAAATAAAAGTTATATATAAATGGTAGTTTTGGTCTTCTAATAAAGTCTTTTTTTTGAATGTAGTGAAAAGGAAATCAGAGCCAAGGTTTTAAAACCATCGGACGGATCCAACTCATAAAATTGAACTAGTATCAGAATCATTTTATTTTTAAAAATTGGTCGAAAGGTCGGTTGAACCAATGATCCGAACCTGAATCAAGTGAGTCGGCCGGTTTATAAAATTTTCAAAATTGGTACAACTTGAAAATTAAACTCATGACATTTCATATGAAAATTGAGGAAAATACCAACAAACCAACACCCACATAATAATTGTGAAAAATTGACCGTTGCATCTTTTTAATTTTCACGATTTTAGTTATTTTTTTCGTCAGAGTTCACCCTTCTCGATCGAAAAAATGCATGTGTACCTTACGTGACCTTTTATAATTGGGGTTACGTCCTATCGTCTCATTCTTTCCCTTTAACTTTTTACGTTAACATTTTTGTTATGCATCTTTTTTATATGTGTTTCAGTTAATTCTTTGTGTTGAAGTTTACTCTTCTCGCTAATGGGGTGAACTCCGATAAAAAAATTACTAAAATAAAAAAATTAAAAAGATCTAAAATTAAAATATTACGCTAAAAAGTCAAAAGACGAAAACACGGGACAAAAAATACATTTAACCCTTATTTTATCCTATAAATTCAATATTTTACTAAACAATGAAAACAGGTGGCAACGGCACGACTCCTAAAAATAGAGGATCCCAAAACTACCCGCAGAAAAAGTAAAATGGAGTTTTCCATTTAAAGTCAAATAGTACCATTCAATGCTATTTATTACTTCTCGGACAGAGGGTAAGAATTGCGTTGAAGCATGCGCGCTCAATTAATTAGAACTATGGATAGGGATCGGAGGATACTCAATGCGTATCTACTTTATTTTTTTTATTATATTTGTGTAATTAAAGAGAATGAGAATAAAACTGATAAATCGATAAAATAAATTAAATTTTAATTATGTATATATAAAATTTATTGATAAAACGAATTAGGTAAAGTGATAATTATTTTATGAAAGAAGTAAATATATTTGCGGGCTGATGTTTTAGTTCATATATATATTAGGGGGAACTCTCCCATTTAGACATACTTGCAAAATTTCAAGTTCTTTAATTTCTAATGAGGAATTAGACGTACTTGTAAGCATCCATTCTCTAGTATTTATTTTAGGGACAAAATACAAAATACAAAATACCTCTTTGTAAATTTAAATTTAAAAAGAAAAAAACAAATCCACCCTGGCTGCCGCTATGGGGTGTTCAACAAAATCACGGGGCCGTCCCAATCGATCGACTCAACCCAGATCGCACTGTAATTAGCAGATTAAGCTGGGTGGATCCGGTTGATCTTGCGCTAGTAAAGTAAAAATCGTATTTTAACAATTAGGTTTAATTTTATATTTAAATAGATCACATAAACCGCGTTCGACCCCATCAACTACACCAACACCAGCACCCGCACCAACGACAACAATTATTAAGCCAACTACTACGATTTTACACGATCACAAATAATACTACGATTTTAAGCCACAGTGATTTATTGCGTAGTAAATAATCAATTATTTTGTAGTGCCGGTAGATATGTAGATAGAGACATAGAGTACTCACCGTGAGTGTACGTCCAGCAAATGATGGAACCAACCTGCCCGAACTCACCCTCATGCAAATCACATCCTTGGACTTTCTCAGGGCTGGTTGTGGAGACATGGTGGGGTTTGTGTCTGAATAGTTCATGAAACACGTCTCCCCCAGCCTTGAACTCTACTGCAGCAACAAGCTTACCAGTTAAGCCCATCTCTATATCTATCAATTTCAGCTATATAGATGCAAGAAATTGATTTGTAGCCAAGTGTTGTTTGAAGGTGCGGAGAGCTGCTTCTGCCTTCTCTTCTTTATATAGATGTCTGTGCCTGAGACTCTTTGCGGTCTGTCAACTGTATATATATACATATTTTTCATTTCATTTACTATTTTTTGTTGGTTTGTTTACTGGAGAATTCGGTGATATTGGATGGATATGGTTGTCTTTCTGATCAGCTTTATTTTCTTGATTTCGTAATAATCCATTGGTGGTACTCTCAATCTACAGTACTACAAGAAAATTGCTCAATAGCAACCGAAAAAAAATCAGCGTAAAAAAATCAGCGTCGAGCTATTTATCAAGTAAAATTTCCATTGCTAATGTATTATTTAATATAAGAAATTTACTTGCTAATAAATTTAGCAACGAAAATTTACTTGCTAACAAATTTAGGAACGAATTGTTTAAAACATATACTAAGTAGTATAAATTACCAATGAGAATTTTACGTGCTAATTAATTCGACGCTGATTTCAACAACAAATTTTTTCGTTGCTATTAAACTATTTTTTTTGTAGTGAAGGTTGTGGACTATATATACAGATCATATCTAATGTTGTTATTAAGATTTAATGTTACAACATTTCATTATATACACGTTTAAAATTTACTTTGATCGCATAAGTTGTCAACATCGGACTAAATTTATATAAAAAAAAATGATAAAATGTGAGTTGTTCCAATTAAATTCGTCTAAAATGGAATGTTATAAATTTTTAAAAATAAGTAAAAATTATAATTTTATAATTTACCCAAGGTATTTTGGTCACTTCACCATAAAAAAAGCATATAGAAAGCTAACAGAGACTAACGGAATGAGCTAATTATTGGACGGACGTCATAATCAGGAGGGTTATGATAATTTTCAAACAAAAAGAGAATATAATTATACCAAATTTTGAGGTGGCTCGTTGTAAGTTATCTTATATATCGAGTGTAATTTGATTACTCGAATCGTATAAAAATCTGGGCATATCAAATTAATAATCAAGTAAAAAGTTTCATTTATTTCAACTCTATAGCACATAAATAACACAAAACGTTATTTAATGTTATTTCTTATTAATAAGTAAATTTTAATTCATATTATGGTATTTTATTAGATTTTAATAAATTTTTTTATGCAAAAATAAAATAAAAAGAGGATTTGAAGCTTTAATCTTCCCTCAATAGTGGACTTTGTCTTGATAACGTTAATTTGCGAGTCTTTCGACTTCTTTTCGAATCAAACGTTGACATTATCTTCTTAATATTTGTATTTTCTAAAGAGATAAATATCAAAATTATTTGTCTCGATCTGATTGGAGCATAAAAATTCTGCTTGCCTATAGACAAAGTTATATGGAAAACTTAGATTAAGGTCTTTTAAAGTGTTTAAGAATTTATTGACCACAAGGAACACAATACGCCTCGAATCTATTAGTTGTGAAGCATATAAAAGAAACCACGATTAGAACTACACTAGGGAGGCCTTGATTAAGCCCTCCGATGCTTAAGTTAGGTAGGTCGGAAGAGTAAGATAAGTGAAGGTCATAAAAGATGCTAAGGTTGCAAAGTTGTACCTGCTGCATGGAGGGTTGCTATTTATAGATCTTCCCCAATTATTCGATCATGAAACAAATACATCATATGATCGAGTGGGCACGGTGAATCCATACATTTTGGGATTTAAGATGCATTGGGACCGAATTGTATAGATTTTGAATTAATGAAACAGATCCAGAGTTTGTCAGGAGATCTTCATTATACTGTGGAAGGTCTTGATACAAGATTTATAAGATTTCCCCCATATCATTATATAGGGAAAATAGCATTTTTGATCTCATAACTTAAGTCCGTTCCACTTTTGGTCTTATTGATTATAGTATTACTTTTGATCCTATAACTTTCAAAAAGTAGTACCTTTCAGTCCCACACTTTTCGTTGGATATTTAACAAAAAGTGCCATATGGCCGTTAAGTGCATGCGACCAAAAGGGCTACTTTATGAAAAAGACCAAAAGTGAAAATTTTGTAACACATAAGACCAAAAGTGAGAATTTCATAACATATTGGACCAAAAGTGTAAAGGTCCTAACAGCCACGTGCTAAGCACGTGGTATTTTCCGTTAAAAAATCTAACAAAAATGTGCTATGGGACCAAAACTGCTACTTTTTAGAAGTTATACGACCAAAAGTGAAAATTTCGTAACCAATGGGATTAAAAGTGGAAAGACCCTTAGTTACGGGACCAAAAATGTTATTTTCCCTCACTATATATATAATATTTGAGATTTATAATGCTTCAAGAAGTCTCTGAGGATGTAATATTCCTCATTTTACTTTTATTTTTTGAGACAATATTTATAATATTTGGTTGAGTTTCATTAAAATAAACAAATAAGGAATGTACCAAAATTCTTCGCCTAATGAAATAATTTATAAAGAAGGTTCCAGGAAGGACAACAATCATCTAAATAGTACTCACATAGCTTCAGAAAAATCTCACCGACAGTATCATTGTTCATTTGTAATGAAGCGTTCATTGATTAGGATTTTAGTGTGTACGTAGAATTATGTCCTTTAAAAAATAGAAAAATTCTCATCTCACTGTGTAAAAGTTTTTATCTAGAAGAACTAAAAATTTAGTATATTCGTAATTAACATTACTATTATCAAGTATTAAAATGGTGGATTGAGTTTATGGAGTCATTCAAACTTTAATAAAGGTGGATTCAGTTTACACATCAAACTTTATTCAAAATAATAATTTTGACAAATGAATGTTTTATCAAATAAGTAAATTTTATTTCAAAAATTGTCATGAATACTAATTAATTACGATTGAAAAATTAGTATTAGTCATTGTTTATACAAACGAGATCAAAACATTAGCTACAATTAAAACTATAAATATTTTGATCAAACCAATATTTATTAATATAATTAAAATTTAAATTTTCTCATCGATTTTATTTGACTATAGTATATAGTACTAATTCATCATAATTTTTACCCCATAGTGATTTACAAGGGAATAATCTATTAGTTTTTTATAGTACATCTACAAAAGAAAATAGAGCTACAAAATATTGTGTAAATTTATTTCCTGTAATTTAGGTTATCTTGCATTTTCGTCTTTTAATTTTTTAGGGTAGCATTTTGGTCCGTTATTTTTTTAATTTTCGTGATTTTAGTCTTTTTTTGTTGGAATTCAACATTATCGCCAGAAAATTGCATGTGCCTCCCACGTGATATTTTAAAACTGGGGCTTTTGCTCCTACTACGCTATTTCTGCCAATATCTTTGTCCTTTAACTTTTTAGGGTAGTATTTTGGTCCTATATCTTTTTATTTTTTGGGACTTTTGTCCTTTTCTTCCGTCAGAGTTCACCCTTCTTGCCGGTTGAGGTAAACTCCGACAAACAAAAGGACTGAAATCACGAAAATTAAAAAGATGAAGGACCAAAATACTACCCTAAAAAATTATAGAACTAAATTATAAGTTTACTTATTTTTTAGATTTTTTTAAATTTTTTTTTATGAACTAAGTGGATTTTTTTTTTAATTTTTCAAATTTTTTCATTTGCCTCATCCGATTTCTTTATAAGATTTTAATATTTAAAAGAATATAATAAGGGCAAAGATGACAATTTCAAACCTCCATCTAAAGATTGTATAATTTTGTTAAACATTACGGGGTATTTGTAATTTTTTAAACAACGATGGAGTATTCATAATTATGTCAAATCTAAGAAAAACTCATTGTAATTTACCCCTAAAAAATTAATAGTGATATAAATAAATATCCAATGTAGAGACGTTACATAAAGCAGATGTTGGACAAGGGGAGTACAAATTCGATTTTTTTTTTTAAATCCTCATTAAATATTTTATGACTGACATAAGGATGAGGAAAATAAATGTACGTTGTTACCACTGACACGAGGATGAGGAAAATAAATGTATGTACTGTTTTGGTTGAAAAGGAAATCATATTCCTCAATATTCATTTAAAATTGATGGACAAAAACTTATTTAAGTTCGACTCATTAAATTTAATAAATTTACCATATAGTTTTCTGATCGATAAGTTTTCAAATTCGATTCGGACTCAATTTGATTAACAAAAAACAAATTATAAAATATGCTTAAACACATGAAAAATACTAATTCAATTCATATTTGAATCGATTGAAACTTGTGCAAATTTAATTTGACCAATAACCGATTAATCAAATTAAAATATAATTTTTTAAATTTTATGCTAATTCAAATAAATTTAAATAATACTATTGTTGTGTGACTTGTTTATATATTTACACCAAAAATCATCTGATGGCAGTTGAGATATTCCAACCTACTCAATCAATCTTACAACGTGATTCACATACTGTATTATTATTAAGGATGCAATTATTGGTGATTGGTGCACTTTCCCAAGCGCAACATGACACGTCCTCCGTAATAATAAGGGTTTTTTTTTTTTAAAATTAAAAGCGATAAAATATTATTAAATATTAAACAAATTTGTTACAATTCGTCCTATCGAATATCAATATTTAAATAAAGACAATTACAACAATTATATCCTGATCAACAGTCTAAACAATTACATCAACATCCAAACAACACCTACTGATTACAGTAGAAAGACCTTCACCTACTATACAGTAGAAAAACATCCCACGCATTCGATGGGTTCAAACCCATGACACATCCTCCGTAATAATAAGGGTTAAATACACTATATTCCTCTAATGTTCAAAAACACTCTATGATAAAAAAAAAAATCAAAAAATCCCCTCGTGAAAGCAAAACACTCCATCACGCTATAGGTGTATTGCACGTGCCCAATCTCAATTTTTTTAATTTTTTGGGTTGGATAATTAAATTTATATTCTTATCATAAACTGTCTGATCTTAATGGATTAAAATCAACGGTCAAAATTTTATAGATATAAAATAATAATTTTACCTATTTAACTCTGATTCATTTCTTAATTAAACATATATCCAAAATTAATATAACACTATATTTTGTATAAAAAATAAGTATATATTAGAAAAAAATTGACATTACAAAAATTAAATTTATTATGTTTTTATTTTGGATTGGTTAATAGGTCAATACATCTTTAAATATGACTCATTAGAAAATGATCAATATCGAAGGCTATAGTATTCAGGCACAATAGATACGAGTGGGTTAATTGCAAATTTTGTCCTGTAATTATAGGTTATTGGCGTTTTGGTCCTTTAAGTTTCTAGGGTAGCAAAATCGTCTTTTAACTTTTTAATTTTCGCGATTTTTGTCCTCTGGTTGTCGGATTTTTTTAAAATTACCGGAATAATAGCACGCAATTTGCACGTGAAGGTTTTAAGTTGGGCCTTTTTTGCTGATTGGCTAAAATTTACAACTTGGCAACTGAAATAAAATTAAAAAAAATTACGACGTGGCAAAAATGCCACGTCGTGTGGCTGACTTGGATTTTTATTCCCAATCTTTTCTAAGAAAGCCCAAATTGAGCTCATATTATGGACCCTAGAAATGCAACAGCTTCACCCGAGCTCATAGACGAGCAAAATAGAGCAATGTCCTCTGTCACTGGGAGCGTTAAGTGTTACTGCGCAGGACCTGTCATTCTCCGCACGTCATGGACTGAGGAAAACCCAGGCCGCCGATTCCATTCTTGTCGATATTACATGGTAATGTCCCTTTTTTTCTTTTGGATGAATTTTTTTTAAGAAACATTCAATTTTGGGCTTGTTGTTTGAAAAAAATGGCAGAGTGGTGGAAGTAGATTCTTTACATGGGAGGATCCCCAAATTCCGAAGGGCTAAGGCGATTATATCAGGATTACTGAGGAGGATAAATCGATTGGAAGGAGATGTTGAGGAGCTGAGAAGTAAAAACCAAAAGATAAGAAAACAAATTGGTGGTAATGGTGCTGATTTTGGCTGTTTGGTGCTGGTGGAGCTGGACTCGTTTTCCCAAATGGAACAAATGTATTGAATTTTTTTTTTGGCTATTTGTACTGGTATTAGGTATGTATTTCAGTGTTGTTAACCACTATATGAAGGGTATTTTGCTGAGAATTAATGCGAAATTGTTATGTAAATTTTGCTGAACAATTTTAATATTGAAATGTACTTGTGCGTCCAAGAATTTTGCTAAATTCATGTGTGAAACACACTTCAATGAATCTGGGGCAAATAAAATTGAATGTACAAAAGAGTGGACAGAAGGACTGACATTTGACATTGAGTTATAAACTGCAATTCCAACAAAGTATGAAAAACTGCAAATGTTTACAGTGCATCCATCAGTGCAAATGTTGAAAGTTTGAGTGCCAAAAGCTTGCAAATTAAAAAGCTTGCACATTCAAAAGCTAAACAAAAAGTTTCAGTGCCAAAAGTTCCTAATAACCCATCCTAATTGTCCCTTTGACTAAGCTGACTAAGATTCAAGAACTTTTGCCCTCCATCTCTTATAATGGGGTTAACATTGGTGGTTTGCACCTTTGGTGTGGAAGAAAATTGTGGCCCTTGGTGGCCAAACATTGGTGGGTGTGCTCTGATCTAAATCCTTGGTTGTAAAACAAAATGCGAATTTGATTGTGCCAATTGTTGGAACATTGATGGACCAGGTCTATAAGGCCCAGTTACAATAGGATGAGGTTGATTGTCTTCTTGAGTGATACCACATTCAGGAATTGCCCCTTTTCCATTTTCTCCTTTTTCTTCATTTTCTGCAGGTACTGGAGGTAGAATATTTGGATGTTGGGAGTCTAGATGCATAGGTACCAGGAAATAAGTTATGTTTTTTTTTTTTTATAGGAAATAGAACATGAGTTTTAAGCAAAGCAGATGTAACACTTACATTCCCTGACTGTGGCCTATTACTCATCCTCCTTGCAGCTGGGCAAGGAGTCTTCCTTTTTTCTCCTCTGTAAAATTTACAGAACATGTAAATCTAAAGAACATGTAATACCGAACATGAGCATAGTTCTTACCCTTGTTACATTCCCCTCTGTTTGCACATTGCCCTCTACCTGCATTACAGAATGTTGCAAGAACAATAATAGATAGACAATTGACTAACTGTTTGTATATTGAATGTTCATACCACTTGACTTTGGTCTTCATGCATAGGTACCCATTCTGGGCATTTTGATGTATTGTGCTCAGGTTCACCAGAAGTTCTGCAACTAACTGTCTTTTGATGTTTTCTTAGCTTCCCACTGTCAACCTTCTTTCCCTTTCTCTTGTTCTTAATTGGTGGTTCACCAGCTTCCCTTCTCCTAGCCTTGGTAGGCCTCCCTGTTCTTCTTCCAAAATTTGGTGGTAGAGGAGGAATAATGCACTCTGACCACATCCCCTCATTACTCATAGGTTGAATTGCAGGAGCATACACAGCCTTGTATGTATCAACACTATAACATTCATGCACAAAGTCAACAGGATCTAATTCTGATTGTATATTGCAGAACAAACATGCTTACAAGGTGTACAAGATAATTGCCATTTCCTGCAACTGCAACTCTTTGCACCCAAGTCAACACAGTGCTGACTTCGATCAAAACAGGAAATCTGTTTCTATCATCAGCCTTTATAGGCATACAGTCAGACACCTTTAAGTCTGTTTCCCCAAAAATATTCTGAATTTTGGGACACATTTGTCCTTTCCACTTGTTGGAAGCCCTATCTCTGTTTTCTTGCATTCTCCTCATCAAATATTCCCTATTCCATTCTAGCATTGTTAGAATGGGTTTCTCCCTTGCCTCAAGAATGCATGCATTAAAGGCTTCAGATACATTATTTAACACCATATCACATACTTACACTTCACTGAAATGTGATTTACTCCACTGTGCTGCTGGCTTGTCATTAAACCAGTCATGAGCTGACTGTGATAATGCTTTCATCTCCTGCATTCTAAGCTTCCACTCACTGACAGTGCATGCCTTAGCTGCTTTCCAAAGAGCAGTCTTGAATGCTAAGCCTCTGAAACCAGTTTGTTTAAAATTGTTATGCAAATGTCTGACATAGTATCTATGGTTAGACCCTGGGAAAACCTCATCAAATTAATGCTTGTAGCAACCCTTTTTGTTTGTCAGACATAAAGGTAAATAGCTCTTGTCTCACTATGTTCAGGTCTTGTTTGAGCACAATTAAGAACCACTCCCATGTCTCCCTAAACTCTCTATTCACCACAGCATAAGCAATTGGGAATAGACAATTATTGGGATCAACCCCAACTGCAGTTAGAAGGATGCCCTCATAAGGTCCCTTCAAATGACAACCAGCTACCCCAATTATATGCCTACATCCAGCTTTGAACCCATCTTTCAAGGTTCTAAAACATACATAGAACCTACTAACCCTTTCTTCACCATCAGCTTGTTTAGTGCCCACAATTACAGTTGAGCCCGGATTGGTCCTCTTAATTTCATCAGCATAATCCCATAATCGAGTATACTGATATTCAGGAGACCCTTCAAGAGCCTTCAGTGCTGCCCTTTTGGCTCTATAAGCTTGATATTTGGATACATTGACCCTCAATTCATTTGTTATATCAACCCTTAAACCCTTCACACATCTTTTAGGATCTGAATTAAATTTTTGCAAATACTTCTCCTTCAACCATCCACTTTTCGTATTTTTCACATCAAACACTTGTGGGCCAAAAGTGTAAAGGTCCTAACAGCCACGTGCTAAGCATGTGGTGTTTTCCGTTAAAAAAATTAACGAAAATGTGTTATGGGACCAAAACTGCTACTTTTTAGAAGTTATAGGACCAAAAGTGAGAATACCGTAACTAATGGAATTAAAAGCGAAAAGGCCCTTAGTTACGGGACCAAAAATGTTATTTCCCTCACTATATATATAATTTTTGAGATTTATAATACTTCAGAAGTCTATGAGGATGTAATATTCCTCATTTTATTTTTATTTTTTGAGACAATATTTATAATATTTGCTTGAGTTTCATTAAATAAACAAATAAGGAATGTACCAAAACTCTTCGCCTAATGAAATAATTTATAAAGAAGGTTCCACGAAGGACAGAACAATCATCTAAATAGTACTCACATAGCTTCAGAAAAAATTCACCGACAGTATCATTGTTCATTTGCAATGAAGCGTCATTGATTAGGATTTTAATATGTAAGTAGTATTCTGTCCATTAAAAAATAGAAAAATTCTCATCTCACTGTGTAAAAGTTTTTAGCTAGAAGGGCTAAAAATTTAGTATATTCGTAATTAACATTACTATTATCAAAATATTAAAATGGTGGATTGAGTTTATGGACTCACTCAAACTTTAATAAAGGTGAATTCAGTTTATGGAGTCACATCAAATTTTAATAAAATTATTAATTTTTTAAAAATGAATGTTTTATAAATAATAAAATTTTACTTTTAAACTGTCATTAGAAGAAATATAGATTTTCGACAAATATTATGGTGAATATTAATTAATTACGATTAGGGATCGGCTATTAATCGTTGTTTTTACAGACGAAGCCAAAATATTAATTACAGCAAAAAATTTTGACAAATATTTTGATTATAGTTAAATCCCATGAAATGTTGTTTAATCATAGTCGGAACTTTAATTTTCACATGATTTTATTTAATACCGATAGATAATACTATTTTGTCATGATTTTTAACCCATAGTAATTTATGATATTGGGAATAATTTAAATTTCTTTTTATAGTATACTAGGGAAGAAAAGAGCTACAGAAGTCGTGTAATGGGAATTTTTTTTTTAAACATTTTTTCCTTTCAAATATTGTCAAAATCAATTCTATGTTAACATCCATCCGACACCATAGTTTCCACTCTATAATGTCTATTTTTACGAAAACGAATACTTTATTTTCTAAAATACTCTGTATAATTTTTATGCTTGAATAGAGATACATTAATTTTTTTAAAATATTAAATATCAAAGGGTAAATTATATTGACACTTCATGATATTAGGTTCAAATACACAAACCTCATATTCTTCGCAAAAATTGCAAGTACATCTGTTGAGATTATAGTTGTTACTGCAAATGTATCCTCTAATTAATAACCAAAGTTTAGATAAATACCCTGAATACACTACAATAACATAATCTTAGTACACTAGAGAAAAAATTAATATTAGCTATATTTTTATTGATCATGGCTAAAAACCATGGTAAATTACTATTATTAACTACGGTTAAATAGAAATCGATGCAAAAACTAGCTTTTCTAGCATGAAAAACTTATTTGCCACGACTTTTACCCGTAGTAAAGACATTCGCCATGGCTTTTAGCCATGACAAATATTTTCGCCACCCTCGCAAAAATCACGGCCGACAACCGTTGTATGACCGTGGTCAATAACTATTTGCTATGGTTATTTAGTATTAACCATGATAATTAATCATGGTTAAATATCATATTTTTTATAGTGGTAGGTGCCTATAATCTTGCAAAAGTTAGCGAGTACTATTTATATATTTGAAACTAATATCAGAAAGTGTTATAATTTACATGACGTCAAATCAAACTATCTTGTCGATTTACTAAACATTGGAATAGAATTCTCGCAAAAACTTTTCTTCGAATAATAATATAAATATTGTTAATAAAATAAGATAAATTACGATGAACTCTCATGAGATTTGACATAATTATAAATACCATATTCTTATTAGAAAAATAATCTATACCCCTATGATTTTAACTGTTGTTTAGCAATTAATAGCACAATTTATGGTGAACTGACCAAAATGCTTTTGTAGACTATGAATTATAATTTTACTTATTTTTTAAAATTTTTTGAAAAATATTTTATGGACTAAGTGGATAATTTTTTTTACAATTTTTTAAATTTTTTCATCCACCTCGTCTGATTTTTTTTTTTTTTTTACAATCTTTATTTTCTTAGAAAAAATATAGGAAGGACATATATGACATTCAAACCTCCATCAAGAATTACAAAATTCTATCAAATCTTAGAGGGGTATTTGTGGTTTTTCAAACAAAATAATGAGATATTCGTAAGGGCAAATTGCAATTTTGGTCCACTAATATAGAAGTGGTGGCACTACTGGTCCAGGTCTTTCCTAGAATAGCAATTTAGGACACTATTTTTGGAAAAGTGGCAATTTTAGTCCACGTAGCCCTAATTTCGCCGGATTCAATCATGTGAGGCGCACGTGAGCAGAATAAATTGGGGATTTTTGATATTCAGGCAACAATTGCTGACATGGACTGACGAAGCCCGGCTAACAATTACATGACTCTGATGACGTGTTTTAAATTAAACACGTCATCAATGCCACAAAAGCCATTCGCCACGTCAGCACAAATTGGAGGGAAATAAGAGAATCACGCATCTCTCACGTGTTCTAATTTGCCTAAACCCTAGATTGAAAGAAAAAATCCCCAAATCTGATAAGTCAAACGAAGACCTACGAAGAGGAAAGGAGGAAATTGTGTTGGTGTTCACGCGTCGAAAAGCTAGAGATCAACGCACGTTGAAGGCGGAACTTGTTGAAGATGGTGATGATACGAAGCGAAAGGAACCTGCCCATGCCCCCACCAGCTTACCGTGATTTTGTTTTTAAAATGCGAAACTTTTCGGATTTTGTGTTGAAAGATGTCATTTTTGTGGTGATTGTTTCTTTATGTTGGTAAAAGGAGTATATTGTTGTGTGAAAATATGCAAGTTGTCTGCATTTGTTTAATGTCGTGAATGGTCCCCCCCCCCCCCAATCCCATGTGAGAATCTTGCTTTTCAGTTATGTTGTTGCATTATTATAAATACAATATGGCCTACATGTAGGGTAGTCTTGAATATGTAGTATTACTTTGTTGTCTTTTGTTGGTGTTGGGATGCTGTTTGATGATTTTTTTTTTTTTTTTTGTCTTCTGTTCCATGCTTCACAGACCCTGAAAGTCAGACTATCACTATTGTTATGTATTATGGTGGTGAGACTAGAAATCTTCCTGTAGCTAGATATGTTGGTGGTAAAGTTAAAAAGTTTGACTATGTCAATGCAACACACATGAGCAAGAAGTGTTTAGATCTATTGGCAGGAAAATGTGGAATAAATGGGGAAGGGATTAGGTTCTATATTATCATGAACTGTGGGTTTAAGTTATTGTATAGTGATGATGACATTCTACAACAATCTCTGAATTATTTGGTGGGTAGGGAAATTACAATATATGTTGAACATAACCCCCCAGCACCTGAAGAGATTGTAGTTGAATGTGGTGAAACTGAGGAAATTGGGATAGATGTAGGTGATGTAGTTGTAGATTCTGAAGATGAGTTTGAAGAGTTTAATGAAGATGACATAGGGGGCTCTGGTAGTGATGATGATGATGTCTTTGCCAATTTTGTTGATGGAAACAGTGATGAACTTAGTGCTGATTCAGAATCAACATCAGAATATGAGTCTGAGGATGTGGTTATCAGTGAGAATGACTTAGATGAACACAGGTTGTCAGATGAAGAGGGAGATGGGCCTGCTTATGCAATCTTTAACCCTGTGGAGATGTATGATCCTACTCTAGAGTTAGGGATGATCTTCAGTTCCAAAAAAGAGTTTAAAAAAGCAGTGCAATCACATGCAATCAAACACAAGAGAAGTGTGAAATTCACTAAGAATGATGGGTTCAGGGTGTATGCTGGTTGTGATGGGGAAGGTTGTGACTGGTTGATACATGACAATAAGATTAAGAATGAACAGACTTTTCAAATAAATCTGTACAAGTCTGAACATACTTGTCCTCAAGTATTCAATATCAGAAATGTAAAAACAAGTTGGCTAAGTGAGAGATTCCTACAGGATTTCAAAACTGATCCAAAAAGAAATGTCAAGGGATGGAGAGTGGATATTATGAATGAGCTTAGATGCCATGTTTCCAGAGACCAAGCATATAGGGCTAAGAGACAGGCTGTAAAAAAACTGAAAAAAAGTCCTAAATATCAGTACACTAAGCTCTGGGACTATGCAGAGGAATTGAGAAACACAAACCCTGGCTCCACTATCATTTTAGGAGTAAATGATGACAATGGGGGAAAACAGATTACAGAAATTCTATGTGTGCTTCAATGCATTGAAGCAGGGGTACTTGGCAGGTTGTAGACCTATAATTCGGATAGATGGTTGCCACTTGAAGGGTCCACATGGGGGAATCTTGCTTACAGCTGTTGGGGTGGACCCTAATAACTGTTTGTATCCAATAGCCTATGCAGTGTTACAGAGAGAGAACAGAAACAACTGGGAGTGGTTTTTAACTGTGCTAAAACAAGATTTAAATATTCAAAGAGACTCTGAATATACATTTATGTCAGATAAGCAAAAAGGTCTCATTCAAGCTTGCCAAACTGTTTTTCCTAATTCTGCACACAGGTTTTGTGTAAGACACTTACACAATAATTTCAAAACTGCTGGTTTTGGAGGTCTTGCTTACAAGTCAGTTCTATGGAAGCTAGCAAGGGCAAGTACAGTAGGAGAGTTTAAAATGAGGATGGAAGAGATGAAACAATTGGATGTGAAAGCATTTGAGTGGTTCAATGACAAACCACCCCATGAATGGAGTAAGTCACATTTCACTGAACATCCAAAATGTGATATTTTGCTTAATAACTGTTGTGAAAGCTTTAATGCTAACATAATAGATGCAAGAGATAAACCTATCCCTACAATGCTTGAATGGATAAGAGAATATTTCATGAAAATTCTGCAAGAGAATAGGGATAGAGCAAACAAAAACTGGAATGGAATTCTTTGTCCCAAGATTCAAAAGTTGCTCCAGAAACACATTGATAAAATTGGTGATTGCATCCCTGTCAAGGCCAATGACAAACATTACCAAATATCTTGCTATGATGGGAGCCAATATTCTGTAGACCTAGAGAGAAGGACATGCAGTTGTAGAATTTGGCAATTGTCAGGGGTACCTTGCAAGTATGCATGTAGTGCAATCTTCAATCAGAATTTGCAGCCAGAGGATATGGTTCATCCTTATTACAGTGTTCAGACGTACAAGTTAGTTTATGAGCCAGCTATCCTTCCTATTAGTGGTGAACTGTTGTGGAATGAGACAAACTTCATCCAACCATTGCCCCCAAACTGCGGAAGAGGACCTGGAAGACCTGCAGGAGCAAGGAATAGGGAACCGGATGAACAAAATGTCAAGACAAAGAAGACCATAGGGAAGAAGCCTGTCAAACATAAAACACATCACACAAAACACCATTGCAGGATATGTGGCCAGCCTAGCCATAATGCAAAGGGTTGTGCTCTCTGGAAGGACATGCAAGAGCCTGGACTTGATGAGATACTAATGGATGAACTGTTCAGCAGTCAAAATGCAGAGGTATATTACATATGTATATTTCAATAATGTAACTTACGTAACTATCTTTTCTTTACTAACCCTAAACTGTTTTTTAAAACAAGGACAAGAAGGGGGGCCATCTTCAAGCATTGTTAGAAAGAGAAAACACTATATTTTTTACGATCCATTGAGGGTAAGTTGATGTGTAATTTTTCTAAGTAACTGTATTGGGACATGACTGTATTGAAATCTTTTTGCTTCTTTTGCTAGGCAACTATGAATGAATCTGAAACTGGAGTAAATGTCACTCCACCATTATGCCCCTAGTTAATGAAGAAGAGGAAGCAACCCAGGCAGAATCTGGACCTTTCTCACTGACAGAGCCTCAACCTTCAGTGACTCAACCCCAGTACAAGATCCTACAATGTTTGAACAATTGCAAATGGCCAATACAAGTCTACCTGCCCAGCCACAGATGACTTTGCATCCAAGACTCAATATCAGGGCACCTCCCCCAATTACTGGAGTAGCATTCATGCCTTCTTTCTCAAGGCAGCCAACAACTACAATTCCTAAACCAGTCTACAAGGAGCAGGGACAAAAGTTTGTGAAGCTTTCAAAGTGGCCAAGTCAATCTTCTACAGTTCATGGGAAAAAGTAGAACCTTGCACAGTTTTTGGTTAACTTAATGTTTCAGAAACTTGTCTGAATGTTATACCAATTGAGTGCATACAGTTATGGATGATGTTGTGCTTTTGGTCCTTTTTTTGGATATGCAAACAATTGTCCATGTAATGTAGATGATTGTTACTGGTCAACTTGAATAGCAGTCAATATTTTTGTTTCTTGAATGGCAATCAAAATTTTGTTCCTTGTATGGTAGGAAATACACATATATTTCACTAACAAAGGTTTATATTTCATTGTTGATCAACATCAATACATTAGTTTCATCTTGCTTACAACAACTGACTTTGCCACTAACCATTTAATTAAACAAAAACATCCAAACAACAATACACATATTCTGCCTAACATTAACATCTTCATCTTCAAAACACCTCAAACATTCACAGCTGCATTCATAGCTCAATTCTGCCTGCAACCATCTTCATCTTCAAGCTTGTGCAACACTCTTCACTGTTCCTCAACCAGCATCCAAGACTCAGCCAAATTCCAAGCAAGCAACCCACAAACAAAATACAGGCCACCTTCACCAATCTCTTTTTAATGAATTTCAACTTTGAAATCTCTGCCTCCATTTCGTTCCTCTTTCTCAATAAACCAGGTATAATCGCACGTGCCCTTCTACACATTGGAGGGTCCTCCCAATCAAAAAATTAACACCCACCCCTATACAATTCGGAGAAGAATGAAAAAAATTTAACATCTTCACAAAAGATAACCTTGCTACTAGTGAAGGAGAGTAACAAGAAGTCAAAAAATACAGTTACATTGTAGTCCCTACATGCATGGAACCTCCTACCCGGATTCACCTCGGTCCAAGATGTTCGAAGCACTGGTCTCCTCCCACAATAGCACTCAATGAGGTCGGTCACGCTGCTCATCTTCAATTTTGCGCACAATTTCACCAAATTATGGGAGTTGGGAGTGAAACTCGTCGCCTGCACCGAAGAACTAAGGTTCTTCAATATCAGAAATTGGGGCAAATAATACGTGAGAGAGGGATGATCCTCTTATTCTCTCCAATCTGTGCTAACGTGCCCAACAATTACATGGCACTGATGACGTGTTTAATTTTAAGACACGTCATCAGTGCCATGTAATTGTTGGCCGACATTGTGAGTTCATGTCACCTAATGTTGCCTGAATATAAAATTCCCCAATTTATTCCGCTCACGTGCGCCTCATATGACTGAATCCGGCGAAATTAGGGCTCCGTGGACTAAAATTGCCACTTTCTCAAAAATAGTGTCCTAAATTGCTATTCTAGGAAAGACCTGGACTAGTAGTGCCACCACCCCTATATTAGTGGACCAAAAATTGCATTTTTCCCTATTCGTAATTATGTCAATATTCTGGAGAGCTCGTTCTAATTTACGAAAAAAAAAACTAATAGTAATATAAAGGAATATCCAAATGTAGAGACGTTACATAATGAAGATGATGGGCTCTTGCAACTTTGATTTTTCTTCTCTTCATTAAATATTTTAGAATTGACATGAGGATGAGGAAAATAAATGTATGATGAATAATTACACTCCCCTCTTTTGAGATTTTGCATAATTACACATAAATCCTCCATAGTTTGAAACATTATCTCTAGTACTCCTGAGATTTGCTTCTGTCTAACAAATAGGTCCTTCCGATAGTCAAAATTCACCGAATTTGTTGATGTTAACAAAAAACTGAATGAAAATCAATATTTACCCTCGATTGACTTATTACTGACTTAATGTAGGTCCAAAAAAATTTCTAACTAGACTATCCTTACAACGGTGAAGATATACCTCCTCACATACATTAACGTGTGAAGACATATAAAGGTAGTTTGATTATAGAAAGATTTATTTGACCTAGAATAAGTGAATAATAAGTCAATCAAATGTACGTAAATATCGATTTTCATTTAGCTTTTTTGCTAATATCAATAAATTCGATGAATTTTGACTAAAAGGGGGATCTGTTTGTTAAACATAAACAAATATTAGGGGTACTAGATATAATTTTTCAAATCACGGGGATCTACGTGTAATTACACCAAACCTCAGAGGAGGGGAGTGTAATTATCCCTTAATATTAATAAATATATATCTTCATGTGTTTTTTTTAAATTATTTGTTGGAAGAAAGGGCAAATTTTCATTATTATATGCATGAATTGAGTTATATATGACTATTGCCCAAAAAATTAATTTATAACTGTTGGGTATCGATCTCCAAACAGCCCAGGGATTACACAGAATCACAATAAAAAATTTAGTTACAGAAACCCTAATTACGAAACTAAACAGCAGTAATTAGAATAACAATAATCTCAATAACAACAACTCAACAAGGCTCAGAAAGCTAGATCCGGAGATCGAGACCCTAAGCCACAAAGGCTGCAACCCAAACCACTGGTTGCTTGGAATACTCTCGGGCACACAGGCTTTAGACCACCAAGATCTACAAACCGACCAATGCCACAAGGAAAGGATCAATCACCAGCCACAAAGGCACACAAGGCCACAAAGGCTCAAACCACAAAGATTTTAGGTAGGGATGCCACAAAGGCTGAACCACAAAGGTATTACAGAAAGAATGGAGAAGAAGTGTTTCAGAGTGGGAGAAGGAGAACAAGAGATCGGAATGTTCGGAGTGGGGAAGCATAGAGCCTCCAGAAGGTTTATATAGTGGTCGGACTCCATAACTCCTGGAGTAGCTGATTGGGTGAGGGAGATGGCGGTTGAGAGAACAGAGGCCATGGGGAAGTGAAGGGGTGACTTCCTGATTGAGATTAGGGTTGTGAGGAAGGAGAAGGTTTTAAAAGTCAGCAGATGACTTTTAAACAGGGCCGGGTCGGATTAAGCCAGGTGGGCCAGTACGCAGATGGGCCAGAACAATAAACAGCCTGGGCCAAAAGTATTCCAGCCATCCAAAGTGATTGGGCTGGACCTTGAGGATTCGGGCCATAATACAACATTTTCCACCTTGGACCGAATCCATAAGGTGCCGGATCGTGGTAACTCATCATCGCCTATCTCTGGGGCCCTTGATCGCAGTTCCTGCAAGAAGAAAACACAAAACAGAAGAATGCACAAAGAAAACTGATTTTATGCTAAATTTAAAATGTTCATGCATCTATGGAATTTTTCCAGAGTGAGGCACTTCGTTCCCATATCTGCAGGGTTCTCATTAGTGCTGATTTTGTCAAGGTTACTGATCTCCTTATTAACAATGTTTCTAATGAAATGGTACCTAACATTGATATGCTTTGTCCTATCATGAAACACAGGATTTTTACAGAGTTGAATACTGGACTAGCGATCTGAGAAAACAATTAGTTTTTGTTTGAGAAAACCAATTTCTTTAAGCAATCCTTCAAGCCAGATAGCTTCTTTGAATTCTTTAGTAGTAGCAATGTATTCAGCCTCGGTAGTGGATAATGCAATAATATTCTGAAGTTGTGATTTCCAACTAATGCATGCACCACAGAAGGTAAAGATGTACGAGGTAGTGGACTTACGACTATCCCTATCGTAGCATAGTTTTGAATTAACATATCCTACTAATCTAGCACCATCAGTGCATTTAGAGAATTTAATACCAGAATCCAGAGAACCATTTAAGTACCTAAGAAGCTATTTTAAAGCCTCCCAGTGAGTAGTACCTGGGTTTGACATATACCTGCTCAAACAACTCACAGCGTATGCAATGTCTGGTCTGGTACTTACCATGAGATACATGACAGACCCTATTGCATTAGAGTATGAACATCTTTCATTTGAGACTTCTCTGAGTTAGTCTTAGGAGACTGATCTTTACATAATTGGAAATGAGCAGCCAGAGGAATGGACGTGGGTTTTGCCCCTTTCATAGAAAATTTTTCAAGCACATTTATCACATAGGACTTTTGATTCAGAAGAATAGTAGAATTCCTATTAATGCTCATACCCAAAATTTTCTTTTCATCACCAAGATCTTTCATTTCAAAAGTTTTGCATAACTCACTTTGAAGTTTGGTGACCAGTTTAATTTTAGAACTAGCAATAAGCATGTCATCCACATAAAGAACAAGAAAAACAGGAGTACTTTCTTCATACTTGAAGTATAAACATGGATCATAGGAACTTTTCTGAAAAAGCAATGATTTCATAAAACATTCAAATTTCTTGTTCCATTGTCTAGGGGACTATTTTAGACCACAGAGAGATTTTTGCGGAAGACAACATGCTCAGGATTTTTCTTGTCAATAAAACCATGAGGTTGTTTCATGAAAATCTTTTCTTCCAAATCACCATGCAAAAATGCTGTCTTAACATCCATTTGCCTCAATTTCTTGTTTTATTTTGAAAATCCATTTGCAGTCAACAATGGATGCATCTTTTGGTTTGGGAACAAGAACCCATGTTTTGTTATCATGCAGTGACTTAATCTTTTCTTTCATAGTAGTTATCCATAACTCAGAATCAGAGGATTTTACAGCTTCATCATAAGTAGTAGGTTCAAAATTTCCTGAGTTCAGTGCTTAATGAAAGTCCTTAAGTCTAGCAGGGATCTTAGGTTCTCTTTGTTGTCTATCTCTAGCCAGGAGATACTGATTAAGGTTGGTGTTCTCAGAAGTTTCATCAATCAGGGGTGGGTTTTCTATTGTGTTTTCTTCTCTTAGTGAACTGTCCCTAGAAGGTTCCTCCACCTTATTCAAGGTGGTCTCTAGGTTATATTTTTCAGGATCTCTAGGAGTTTTGTTTAAGCAAGGGAATTCAGATTCACTAAAGACTACATCTCTACTAATTTTCACTTTCAAACCTGGTTGATCCATTATCCACAGTTGTACCCTTTAACCCTATCTGGATAGCCAATGAAAACACACTTTTGAGATCTAGGATCTAATTTATCACCAATTGATAAAGCAAATGCAGAACAACCAAAAGTGCGAAGATTAGACAAATCAATATCAGCATTCATCCATAGGCATTTAGGAACTTTACCAAGTAGAGGCACAGAGGGTGATCTGTTAATCAAATATGCAGATGTCAATAAAGCTTCTCCCCAGAATGTTTTTGGTAGTCCAGAACTAACCAACAGACATCTCACTTTGTTAAGTAGTGACCTGTTCATTCGTTCTGCTACCCCATTCTGTTGAGGAGTGTATGGAGTAGTTCTATGTCTCTTAATGCTAAATTTTTCACATAATTCATAAAACTGTTGGTTACAAAACTCCAGACCATTGTCTGTCCTTAATGCTTTCAGTTTCTTTTCTGTTTGGTTTTCAACCAAAGTTTTCCAAATACAGAATTTTTCAAAAACCTCAGATTTTTTTTTTCATCAAGAAAACAAAGACTTTCCTTGAATAGTGATATTATCAATGATAGACAGAAAATACTTGTTTCTTCCATGAGTCTCAACATTAGATGGTCCCCATGCATCAACATGTACATAATCCAAGATACAAGAGGATGATATGGATTTAGGGGAGGGGAAATATGGGAAATGCACCTTATGCTGTTTGCCAAGTACACATTCATCACATAATTTCATGTCATCAGGTTTATTTTTCAACAGACCATTCTTATATAACAATTCAACAAGCTTTTTTGTGCCAAAGATCAATTTTACAGGAGTTTAAAACAGGTGCAGCAAAAGACTCATATTTCACAATGCAGACATACAAATTCTTTTTTCATTCAGCTTTAAAAATAGTAAGGGAACCCTTTTGGATTTTCATTACCCCCTTACCCTACTTCCCTTCAAGCCCCTCTTCTTTAAGAGCAGAGCAGGAAATCAAATTATAAGCCAAATCAGGAACATGTCTCACATTCTTAAGTGTCAGTTTAAAACCATTTTCAAAAACCAGGCATACATTTTCAAAACCATGCACATCATATAATTTTTCATTTGCTGGAGAAACAAACCCACATTTTTCAGATTTATAATCTGTCAGAATTTCTCTAAAGGGGGTCATATGAAAAGTGCATCCGGAATCAATGAGCCAGTCATTCATATGCAGAGATGATTTTGCAAAATTAACATCACAAATCATATACACTTCATCAGAACTTTCCTTAGCCGTATTTGCAGATTCGTTAGACTCGTTTTTCTTTGGCTTTTTACAGTCTTTAATGAAGTGTCCCTTCCCTCCACAATTATAACACTTCTTATCCTTTTTGTCATTATTATCATTCTTCTTAGACTTGTACTTACCCTTGCTCTTACTCCTACTCTTACTGTGTTTCGTAAACTTATGATCAAAGTTCCTGTTTTTATTCCTGCCTCTAACAAAGTTGACTTCATTTTGAGGTTGACTAGGTGCATTGGCTTATAAATCCATTTCCTTGCTTTTAAGACCGCTAATAACAGTTTCCAGATTAACATTGTCCCTTTCATATTTTATAGCAGCCTTAACATCTCCATAAGATTCAGGTATGGCATTTAAAAGCACAATAGATGTATAATCATCAATGTTTTTATCACCAGTCAGTTTAATATCTTGAATCAACTTGGTGAACTCATCAACATTTTCATCAATGCTTCTGGATAAATCAGTTTATATCTGAAAAACTTTTCCAGTAAGAACAGTTTACTAAGCAACGATGTTTCAGTATAAAGTTCTTCTAATTTATCCCACAGCCCTTTAGCAGAATCTTGTTTCCTAACTTTTCTAATCACAGATTCAGATAAGTTCAGGATAATAAAAGAATATGCATACTCATCGTTTTCAAGCCTCTTATCATCAAAAACATTTTCAACATATCTACCATCAATGGCATTAAACACTTTTTTGCTGGATCAGAATACCTTTCATCTTTTGTTGCCAAATTGAAAAATCAGTCTTACCATCAAAAGGTTGCAGGTTATAGACAGCCATTTGTCACAGAGTTTATCAAGTAAAAGACAACAAGAAATGATATCAAGTGTAAAGCAGAGAGTAACACTTAAACAGATATCAAAACAAAGGGGAACTCAACCAATTCCTCAGTCCAGATACCCGACGGCCTCAAGGGCCTGACCAGGAGAGGAGATTGGCGAGGATGGTCTTGGTCTTAATGCGGAATATAAAAGATGAGAGTATAGGATAGAGTTTACCGTTCTTCAGGGGAACCTGGATATAGAACCCAGGCTCTGATACCACTGTTGGGTATCGATCTCCAACAATAGCCCAGGGATTACACAGAATCACAATAAAAAATTTAGTTACAGAAACCCTAATTACAAAACTAAATAGCAGTAATTAGAATAACAATAATATCAATAATAACAACTCAACAAGGCTCAGAAAGCCAGATCCGGAGATCGAGACCCTAAGCCACAAAGGCTGCAACCCAAACCACTGGTTGATTGGAATACTCTCGGCCACACAGGCTTTAGACCACCAAGATCTACAAACCGACCAATGCCACAAGGCAAGGATCAGTCACTGGCGACAAAGGCACACAAGGTCACAAAGGCTCAAACCATTAGGTAGGGATGCCGCAAAGGCTGAACCACAAAGGTATTACCGAAAGAATGGAGGAGAAGCATTTCAGAGTGGGAGAAGGAGAACAAGAGATCGGAATGTTTGGAGTGGGGAAGCACAGAGCCTCCAGAAGGTTTATATAGTGGTCGGACTCCATAACTCCTGGAAGAGCTGATTAGGTGAGGGAGATGGCGATTGAGAGAACAGAGGCCATGAGAAAGTGAAGGTGTGACTTCGGGAATGAGATTAGGGTTGTGAGGAAGGAGAAGGTTTTAAAAGTCAGCAGATGACTTTTAAACAGGGTCGGGTCAGATTAAGCCAGGTGGGCCAGTGTGCAGATGGGCCAGAACAATAAACAACCTGGGCCAAAAGTATTCCAGCCATCCAAAGTGATTGGGTTGGACCTTGAGGATTTGGGCCACAATACAACAATAACCATACCAATTGAGCAAAACCCACACCAAAATAATTTAAAAATGTTGAAATATCTTGGCGCACTGTTTTCATATGTATATATATATATATATATATATATTAGTTACAATTGAAAGACTTTATGAAATTTCAACTACATGCTGGTAAATTTGAGGTTTGAAAATTGATAAATCCGTACTTTAAGTACTCGTCATTAATTGTGAATGAGATGATGTGATTAATGAAATTGCAATACGTGATCTAGAAAATGCAAAAGTGTTTTTTTAGTGTTTTTTTTGGTTAGGGATTTGCTAACCACAAGGAATACAATATGCCTTAAATCTCTTAACTAAGAAGCCTACAAATCAAACATCGCTAGAAGCCTAGAAGTAAAAATGATATATAAGGAAAAGTTTATATTTGGTCTGGGGGAAGAGATGGAGGGTTAGTAAAATTGGATGTGTATGAATACTTGCAGAACTTTAATTTTTTTTTTTTTTCGGTCCAGAACTTGGTGAAAAAGTGAAAGTATAAGGCCAAAATGACAAAAAAAAAAAAAAAATTATTTTATTTACTCTATTGTCTATATTTGAGGGCGTTGTAGTAATTATATTTTATTTAAACTGAATAATTTAGAATAATTGAACAATATTCGTTTTGATGAATAATTTTAATAATAAAAATATTACTGTTTTTTGTTTGATAAATATTTTTTTATTATTACGATTTTTAAATCTTATTTATACAAAAATTATATTCATATAATATTAACTTGTTTATTTCTAACAAAATGAAGAGAAAGGGTGAAATAGTAAAATTTATAAAAAAGTAGTCTTTTCTTCTCAATTTATTTTTCTCGTACCAAACAAGGGGAAATATTTTAGATTTACTCCCTTTCTAATTATACCAAACAACCTGAAGGAAAACTATTATTCTTTTTCTTCCGCTCCCCCTCCGCCTCCCTCTCCTTTTCCTCTCATTTGAAACAAACAAACCCTTAATGTAATTTATCTATCTATATGCCTTACCAAAAACTCGGGTAAGGTATTTTAGAGTAAATTTAGGGATTTGCTAACCACAAGGAATACAATATGCCTTAAATCTCTTAACTAAGAAGCCTACAAATGAGACCATCATCAGAAGCCTACAAGTAAAAGATGATATATAAGGAAAAGTTTAGTATTTTGTTTTGGGGAAGAGTTAGAGGGGAAGTAAAACTGGATGTGTATGAAAATCCCTCCAGAATTTTTTTTTTCATTCGAAACTTGGTGGAAAAGTGAAAGTATAAGGCCAAAATAACGAAAAAATATATCTTATTTTTATTAACTCTATTGTCCATATTTGAGGGCGTTGTAGTAATTTTTATTTTATTTAAACTGAATAGTTTAGAATAATTGAACAATATTCGTTTTGATGAATATTTTCAATAATAAAAAATATTATTGTTCTTGATTGATAAATATTTTTTTAATACGATTTTTAAATCTTTTTTATACTAAAATTATATGCATATAATATTAACTTATTTATTTTCTAACGAAATGAAGAGAAAGGGTTAAGTAGTAAAAATTACAAAAAATTAGTTTTTTTCTTCTCAATCTATTTTTCTTGTACCAAACAAGGGGAAGTATTTGAGATTTACTCCCCTTCTAATCATACCAAACAACATGAAGGAAAACTATTATTCTTTCCCTTCCTCTTCCCCTCCCCCTTCCTTTTCCTCTCATTTGAAACAAACGAACCCTTAATGTAATTTATCTATCTATATGCATTACCAAAAACTCGGGTAAGGTATTTTAGAGTGAATTTAGGGATTTGCTAACCACAAGGAATACAATATGCCTTAAATCTCTTAACTAAGAAGCCTCCAAATCAGACCATCGTCAGAAGTCTACAAGTAAAAGATGATATACAAGGAAAAGTTTAGTATTTGATTTGGGGAAAGAGATGGAGGGAAAATAAAACTGCATGTATATGAAATTCCTCCATCATTTAATTTTTGTTCCGTTTGAAACTGGGTGGAAAAGTGAAACTATAAGGCCAAAATGTCAAAAAAAAATATATATATTTTATTTTTATTTACCCTATTGTCCATATTTGAGGGTGTTGTAGTAATTTTTATTTTATTTAAACTGAATAGTTTCGAGTAATTGAACAATATTTGTATTGGTGAATATTTTAATAATAAAAAATATTATTGTTCTTGTTTGGTAAATATTTTTATTAATACAGTTTTTAAATCTTTTTTATACTAAAATTATATTCGTATAATATTAACTTGTTTATTTTCTAACAAAATGAAGAGAAAGGGTTAAATAGTAAAAATTACAAAATTAGTCTTTTTTTTCAATCTATTTTTCTCGTACCAAAGAGAAAGGGGAAGTATTTGAGAGGGAAAAAAACTTTTTTAGTACACTAACTTGGCTCTCGTTCAATTTTAGTACACTAACTTTGGTAATTATCACATTTTATACATTATGTTGTAATTTTGCTTCAATTAAGTCTTTGTTCCAATTTTTGACGTGGTCAATTTTTGCTGACGTGTCCGGCGAAATTAACCACGTCAGCACATGACGTGGCAAGCGGCTAACGTGGCGGGATGACTTGGATGTATTTTCTTTTCATAAGGATGAATTTTAGTACACTAACTTTAGCATAGTTTAATTTTAGTCCAATAACTTTGAATGAGGTTAAATTTATGTACAGAATAATAATTATAAAAATGATATAATATTTTTATTTTTTTCGTACGAAATGTAATATTATTAAGATAATTTTAATTAATTTGATAATATAGTTGTTAATATTAATTAATTTGATATAGATTAATTATTAGAAATTCGATAATATAGTTGTTAATCATAGTTTAAAAAATAGATGATCCAACTGAACTGATAAGTGTGAAAAGGAAAAGATCTCGGCTATAATAATATCAACTCTATTAATAATTATAAATAATTAACAAATATATTATCAAATTATTAATAATTATAAAATATATAATTATCTATTTTTTAAATTATGATTAACAACTGTATTATCAAATTTTCAATAATTAATATATATATCAAATTAATTAAGATTAAAAACTATATTATTAAATTTAGTATTCTCTAATTAATTAATTTAATAGCTATATTAACAATTATCAAATTACTATTAATTAATTATATCTAATTAAGTATTAATAATTATTATTTTAACTTTAACTAATAATTATAAAGAATTAATAAATTTAAAAAAAAAATTGAGGGGTGGTCGTGAGTGCAACTCGCAACTAGCGACCAGTCATAAATATATAAGTGTACCGTTTTCAGCGGTACACTTATATTTAATATTTTTTATAATATAAATATAAATGGGCAGTGACAACCCCTAGACACAATGACAGGGGACTTAAATTTCACATCATTCAAAGTTATTGGACTAAAATTAAACTATGCAAAAGTTAGTGTACTAAAATTCATCCTTATGGAAGAAAATACATCCAAGTCATCCCGTCACGTCATTTGCCGGCCACGTCATGTGCTGACGTGGTTAATTTCGCCGGACACATAAGCAAAAATTGGCCACGTCAGCAAATTCCGGTCAATTGGACTTAATTGAAGTAAAATTGCAACATAATGTATAAAATGTGATAATTACCAAAGTTAGTGTACTAAAATTGAACGAGAGCCAAGTTAATGTACTAAATTTTTTTTTTCCCCTATTTGAGATTTACTCCCCTTCTAATCATACCAAACAACTTGAAGCAAAACTATAGTTCTTCCCCCCCTCCCGCCTCCACGTCCCCTTTCCTTTTCCTCTTATTTGAAACAAACGAACCCTTAATGGAATTTATCAATCTATATGCCTTACCAAAAACTCGGGTAATGTATTTTAGAGTGAATTTAGGGATTTGCTAAACACAAGGAATACAAATATGCCTTAAAATCTCTTAACTAAGAAATCTACAAATTAGACCATCGTCAGAAGCCTACAAGTAAAAGATCATGTATAAGGAAAAGTTTAGTATTTAGTTTGGGGGAAGAAATGGAGGGGAAGTAAAACTGGATGTATATGAAATCCTTCCAGAATTTATTTATTTATTTTTTTCCGTTCGAAAGTGGGTGGAAAAGTGAAAGTATAAGGGCAAAATGACAAAATAAAATATATTTTATTTTTATTTATTCTATTGTCCATATTTGAGGGCGTTGTAGTAATTTTTATTTTATTTAAACTGAATAGTTTAGAATAATTGAACAATATTCGTTTTGATGAATATTTTCAATAATAAAAAATATGATTGTTCTTGTTTGATAAATATTTTTATTAATACGATTTTTAAATCTTTTTTATACTAAATTATATTCGTATAATATTAACTTATTTATTTTCTAACAAAATGAAGAGAAAGGGTTAAATAGTAAAAATTACAAAAAATTAGGCTTTTGTTCTCAATCTATTTTTCTCGTATCAAATGATGTTGTTAATGAGCACAATATCCAATCAACCAAGTTATCCTTCCTGACCTTTTTCTCTCGTTATGAGAGACTTTTTCCTCTCTGAAGGTTGTTTCCCTTTCTTTTCCTTTCTTTTCCCTTTGTCTTTCCTTTCTTTGCTTTGTCTTTCCTTTGCAGGAACCCGTCATCTTCGTAGCCCCTTTGAGCCTTGGACTGATCTACACACTTAGCCGCCAGCGTCATCATCAGTTGTGATTCGATCGTGGATTCCTCTTGTTTACTTCTGATGTCTTTGTGGTTTTGGTATTCTCCTATCTGGGCTGTTCCGTTTTCTCTACCTTACTTCCTTACCCTACTCTGTGTACCTTGTTTTCTTTGTGTCTGGTTTTTGCAGAGGTTTCCAGCCATACTCGGTTCCTACATACTCTTATTTCTACTCCAGTCCCGTTGGCAATATAGACTCTGAGATCAACTGTTTGGGTGCTTCGTTATCACTTGTTGAGGATGAGGAATCTGGGATGGTTATGCCTAGGGGGGTTTGGCATTCAGAACAATATGGTCAGGGTTTATTTGTGGTTGGTAGGCTCCTCTCGTCACGATCTAATCATCCTGATGCCATGCAATCCACTCTCCAAAATGTGTTCAATCCGGTTAAGGGCATGGAGTTCAAACTGATTACGGGTGATCGTTTCTTGTTAAAGTTCTTCCATCCTATCGATCGGTAGTGGGTTCTCGATAACTGTTCGTGGGCGTTCGATAAAAATCTATTGGTTTTGGCCCCTCTTCAATCAACCAATAATCCTAGCTTGGTGAATCTCAATTGGTGTGATTTTCATATCCATATCCATGGACTACCAATTGGGAAGATGACTATTGAGGTTGCTACAGTTATTGGAAACAGGTTAGGCCACACTCGGGAGGTTGATCAGCATAAGAATGGCGCGGTATGGGGATTCTCCGTTCGTATCCGTGCATCCATTGATATCACTAAGCTTTGAAGAGAGCCTTGAAAATTCGGACCGTTTTCGGAGATGAACAACTAGTTACTTTCACCTATTAACGCCTCCCGAACTTCTGCAATTTGTGTGGTTGTTTGGACCATATATCGCGGTTTTGCGAACTACAATTCAAGGAGGGATTTGTTGATCCAGGTGATGACACGCCTTTCGGCTCCTGGCTTAGAGCTCCCTCGTTGATTAATTTCTACGGTCGAACCATGAATTCAGGATAGCGAGGTTCCTCTATGCAACCGAGACGGCCTAGTTCCCACTCACGCCTGGCTAACCCTTCTCCACCTATAGCCTATTCTACCCGAAGGGGCCAATCAATTTTTGGTGACTTTGCCCTACAAGCTTGCCCAACTACCTCAAATCATCCCTCACAGCCAAACTCTCCCATAAATATCATGCCGCCACCCTCCCCACACTGATCTAAATATCCCGCAAACCAACCTGATGACCCTGTACTCCTTGAAAATGAACAAAACACCACCACCCCATAAGAGCAAACGCCTCCCATCCCTATGAACAGAATCCCCCAACCTGAACCCTTCCCTCGACCCCCCTATCACCTTCTCTTCCCAACAATCCATCCAAATTAACTCTGCCACTACACAACCTACCCGTAAACGTGCTTCCAAAAAACCTACTCCCCGGAAAGCTGACACTGCCCCCAAACCCCATAACACAGCTTCTTCCCGACTCCCAAAAAAACGTCGACTTCTTGATGAGGATTCCAGTGATGTGAGACTCCGACTCATGGTTTTCTGAAAATTGGTAAAACAACATTCCCCTTGTCGAATATCACTAAATGTCATGGCGGAGACTGCCGAGCAGTCCCACCGCCCATTATGAGTATAATCGCTTTGAACTATCAGGGTCTGGGGAACCCTTGGATAGTTCGGAACCTGGGGAACATTATCCGGGAATATCACCCCCCCCCCCTTGGTCTTCCTGGCAGAGACCAAGTGCTCTTCACGCCAGATTGATTCTTTGAAACGTCGTTTTGATATGCATGGTGTTATAGTTGATCCAGTTGGACGGAGTGACGGTCTCTCCTTACTTTGGGAAAAGAACGCATAGGTTCAACTTCAGAATTTCTCTCAGAATCATATTGATATTTCGGTTAAGCTTGATGGGAATCAGGATTGGTGGCACTTTATCGGATTCTATGGTGAACCGGACACGAGCAAACGAGAAGCATCCTGGCAATTGCTGGCTGCACTCCACCAACAGTCTCGTAGACCTTGGTTGTGTGCGGGAGATTTTACCGAATTGCTTTGTCAATCTGAAAAATCAGGGGGGTCCGCGACCGCTTTGGCAGATTCGAGACTTCTGGCGGGCTCTTGAGGAATGTGCTCTCTCGGATTTAGGGTATTCGGGACCGCACTTTACTTGGAGTAATGGCCAACAAGATCCTTACACGGTTAGGGAACGCCTTGATAGAGCTTGCGCTAGCGTTTCTTGGACTTCAATGTTTCCTGATGCTATAGGTTCTCACCTGCCAGTGAATGGATCGGACCACCTTCCGATCTTAATTAAGCTTTTTGATTAGCTGGTTCTCAGTGGGCCTCGATTTCGTCCGCTCCGCTTTGAGGCAACAAGGCTACAGTTCGCTCAATGCGAAACGATGGTCTCAGCTTGTTGGCCTAAGGCTCGATCTTGGGGGCATAGTCATAGGCTTCCTGCACAATTGGATTTCTGCAAACAACGCTTGAGGGAGTGGAATCGTTTGGAATTCAAAAGGGATAAAAAAAAAAAAATTCATCTTGAACAACGACTGCATACTATTCAGACGTCCATTCTCTCCCCCGAGCTTATTCAGGAAGCATTGAATATTTGAAGAGAGCTTGAGAAAATTGCAGCGCATGAAGAAACCTTTTGGAAGCAACGGGGAAAGGCTCTTTGGTTAAGAGAGGGAGATAGAAACACAAACTTTTTCCACCGCTGTGTAAGCAACAGGTTTAGGAAAACCCTTATTTCCAAAATTCGTAATTCAAATTAGGGTGGCAACGAGTCGAGCTCGAGCTCGAGCTCGATTTTGAAGGGTATGGCTCGAGCTCGACGAGCTCGTACAGTTCGAGCTCGAGCTCGAGCTCGAGCTCGAATCTCACCTAATGAGCTCGAACTCGAGCTCGATCGACGAGCTCGAGCTCGTAATTATTTGTATAATTTTTTATATATTTTTTAATTATTGGTATAATTTTTTAATATAATTATATTATTATAAATTATAATAGTATAGAATATGTATATATATATAAATTAATTGTTAGGACTTGTTAATGTAAAAAATTAGAAGAGATTACAAATAAATATTAAAATATAATATAGAATTTATATGTGTCATATTAAAAAAATATTAAAACTTACTAAATTGTTGATTAAGCTTATTGATTTCATTATTAATTATTATTATTATTATTATTATTATTATTATTATTACTATTATTATTATTATTATTATTACTACTACTACTACTACTACTACTATTATTATTATTATTATTATTATTATTATTATTATCATCATCATCATCATCATTATTATTATTATTATTATTATTATTATTATTATTATTATTATTATTATTATTATTATTATTATTATTATTATTATTATTAGTATGATCATCATCATCATCTTTAGATTAATTCATGGGAATAACTAAGTTTTAACATAAATTTATAAGTAAAACTTATAGATTGTATAATGTATATTATGTATTTTGTCAATTTAAAAAGTATAAGAGGTTATATATAGATATTAAAATATAACATAAAATTTATATGTGTCATATTAAATAATTATTTTAAAAAAATATTATAATTTACTAAATTATTGATTAAGTTTATTTTTATATAAACTATAAAAGTTAAATGTATAAATAAATGTATAAATGTATAAACATATAAAAATTCTAAAAATAAAAATATATATGTAAAAAAAAAAAGCTCGCGAGCCTTAACGAACAGTGTATATTGAGCTCGAGCTCGAGCTCGACTGGAGCTCGAGTCGAGCTCAAAATCAAGCCGGCTCGCGAAGCTCGTGAACCCGCTTGACTCGCCTGCCACCCCTAATTCCAATGGCGCCTGGATTACAAAAGAAGAAGAGATACAACAATGCATTGTGAATTATTTCAAAAATGTGTTTTGCTCTAGTAATCCGATTGATGAGGATATTGCCTTGGGGACTGAGAGTCTGAGAAGGGTTGTGGAGGCTAGTATGGCAGAAGATCTCACGCGACCGTTCTCGGAGGAAGAGGTCACAAAAGCTCTCTTCCAGATGGCCCCTCTAAAATCCCTCGGCCCGGATGGTATGCCTCCTATTTTCTTCCAAAAATTTTGGAATATTGTTAAATCTGACATTTTTTTCTTGTGTGCTTCGTTTGCTTAATGCCCATATTATGCCTGATAAGCTAAATGAGACCAATATTGTGCTCATACCTAAGTGCAATAATCCGGTCACGCTTTCCCAATTCCGCCCTATCAGTTTATGCAACATTGTGTACAAAATCGCCTCTAAAACTGTTGCAAATCGGTTGAAAAATCTTCTTGACGTTATCATCTCCCCGTCGCAATCCGCTTTTGTTCCTAGCCGCTTGATGACAGATAACATCCTTCTAGCTTTTGAATTAAATCATTTCCTGAATTCTAAGACCACAGAGAAACTGGGTTTCATGGCGATGAAGCTTAATGTTAGCAAAGCATATGATAAGGCCGAGTGGGCTTTTCTGGAGCAGGTTATGTTCAAACTTGGTTTCCTTTCTCGCTTTATTCACCTTATTATGCTCTTTGTCTCGTCTGTGTCTTACTCATTCATGCTAGGTGGTACACAATTCAGACATGTCATTCCTAGTCGGGGGCTTCGTCAAGGCAATCCCCTTTCGCCTTACCTTTTCCTTCTTTGTACAAAATGCTTTAGTTCTCTGTTGCGACAGGCAGAGGTGGATGGACGTATCTCGGGGGTCTCAATTTGCAGGGGTGCACCTCATATTGCCCACCTTTTGTTTGCGAATGACACTCTTATTTTCGCCCAAGCTTCGGCGGACAGTGCTATGCGGATTCTAGAACTGCTTGAGGTCTATCGGAAGGCTTCGGGCCAAGAGATAAATTTCCAGAAATCTTCTGTGGCCTTTAGTCAGAATTGTCAGGATGGGATTAGGCGAGCAGTGGCAGAAACATTGGATATTCAGATTGAGAACAAGATGGAGCTTTACTTGGGTCTCCCCTCCCGAGCTTCAAGATCTAAAAGGGATCTCTTCTATTCTATTCGCGACAGGGTGTGGCAGCGTATAAATGGTTGGAATGAGAAAATGCTCTCACAAGCGGGCAAGGAGGTTCTTATCAAATCGGTCATCCAAGCCATACCTACGTATGCCATGGGGTGCTTTAAATTGCTGGTTACGTTTTTGAAGGAAATCTACAGCATGATCTCAAACTTTGGGTGGGAGGCCTTGGTTTTCGACAACTTCACCACTTTAACGTCGCGATGCTTGCAAAACAATTATGGTGGATTCACTGCCATCCCGATCGTCTTCTGTAGGGTCCTTAAGGCACGTTACTTCGCCACATGCTCCATCTTTGACGCAGTACCTGGACGGCGCCCTTTGTTTACTTGGAGGAGCCTCATGGAGACTCAGAAGGTTTTTCGTGCGGGGTGTCGCTGGCGTGTGGGCACGGAAAGATCCATTCGTATTTGGACTGATCCATGGCTTCCACGTTCGCTCACTTATCGACCAATCACAGAACTGTCAGCTCACAACTCGGATTGGATAGTATCGGACCTTATTGACCCTGAAACTTCAGATTGCAATGCTCAAGTGGTGGTCTCGAACTTTTGGCCAGTTGACAGTGAGTTGATTCTCAGCATCCCGATAAGTCGTTTTGGTCTTGAAGATTGGATTATTTGGCATCACTCTAGTAATGGTATCTTCAGCGTTCGGAGTGCTTATTATCTTGTGTGTTCTCTGGAAGGTAACCCTGGCTCGAGCTCTCTCCTTGAGACTGAATCATCCTGGTGGAAAAAATTGTGGCAGGCCAAGGTGACGAGGAAGATCAGAACTTTTATTTGGCGAGCTTGTTTGAATGCGTTGCCCACCTCCACCAATCTCAGCCGCCGTTTACAGGGCACAGATCTCTTCTGTCCGTTCTATCTAGAAGGACGTGAAGATGTTCGTCATATCCTGCTGGAATGTCCTTTTGCCCGCCAGGCTTGGAGCCTTTCGAATTTGTGTTGGGCCTTGGTTTCTCATAATTTAGACAACGTCCTCGGTTGGATGAGAAGTCTTGCTGGTCCACTGTCTGACAATGATTTATCCCTGTTCATTACTACTTGTTGGTGCATTTGGTGGTGTCGGAATTGCAAGCTGCACCAGAAGACATTCGTCCTCCCGGATCAGATCGTTACCTTTGTGTCCAAGTATCTTGAGGCGTTTAATTTGCAGAATTTTGTTGCTGCCTATCCAGCCCCTGCTAGGTGCCTATCCAGCTGGTGTTGTCCGGAACCTGGGACAATCAAAATTAATTGTGATGGGGTTGTGTTCTTGGAAGGGAAGGAACTGGGATTGGGTATCGTGGTTCGTGTGTGGAATGGGTTTCTGTCCGTGTTCACAAGCAAGACGGCGCTGAAGTTGCGGAAGCATTATCAGTTCGTCTTGGGCTCGACCTGGCTAAACGACGTGGCTGGCCTTCCATTGTTATTGAATCTGATTGCGTTAATTTAATCTCAAAACTCCGGTCTCCTGACCATGATTTCTCTCTGATCAGTCCCATTGTTTCGGACTCGATTTCCTTAGCTTCATGTTTTAGTTCTTGCAACTTTTGTTACGTTCCTCGATCTTGTAACTCTGTGGCCAATGTGTTAGCCAAATATGTATCGGGCTTTTTGGAGGGCTGTTCCAATATGCCTGCAGAAGCGGCCATACTCGCCTTGGCTGAAATTTCTCATTCTTAATGAATTCCTTTGTTTCCCCCTCAAGAAAATAAAAATAAAAATGAGCACAATATCCCATGTTGAAGAACATGTTGCTAAACATATCTTTTATATTAGAGACTTATTTCTCCATGCATGATTGGTTTTTTCCCCATTTTAAAACTTTCGAACTCTTCAAGCTCGTTCTCAATTTGCTCAATCGTTTCCAAATTGGACCTCCAAGTTCCCAACGTTCAGCATCAGGCCATGAGGGCGGAAGATCTATCCAAGAAGTCTAGCTTAAAGCTTATGACTTACAAGAGAAATACAATGTGGCACCTGGTAAGTTTATGTGAAAACTTGGCTACTAACGCAATTGAATGTAACAAGAATATTGAAGAGATGACGCACACGTTAGAAATTTACGACCCAAGTGGAGGTGAAAATTGCTAAGATGGACAATCATCACCAAGAGGTTAAGAGGGCCTTTGGCACTCCGGAGTATCGTTAATTGGTTAGTCAAAGTAGATACCAAGGGGCCTAGGATTTAATGAAGTTTAACGTGTTTAAGTCAATTGTGGATGAAAAGACCTTTGAAGAGCTTCAACATTTGTGGAACAAATGCTTGTCTCAGCTTAAAAAAATTAGGTGGTTTAAAGGAAGGGTTCGACCTCAACCGGTTAAACAAAACCAAGGACGACTACCTTGAAGATGATCATATTGATGGTGAGTTCCATTTTCCAACTGTGACGAGTTTTTCACCTGGCTCCCTATGCCAACAGTGCCAAACAATGATTCCTTCCAAACCAATGCTCCAATAGATGATGTTGTAAAACCTACGGAAGGCTCTAGTAATTTGCAACCGAAATACTTCAAGAGATTCAATAAATTAGAGATGAAAGCAACAAAGCTGTGCCCATTGATGAGAGATGAGAGGACAAGATCCAAGAGGAGATTGCTAAGAAGACCGTAAGCATGCACGGAAGATAAAGTTGCAGAGGTGGCTCCAGAGGCCGTTGTAGGGTCCAGCTCGAAAGAGTAGATTCCAGTTATGGATATCCTACCTCTTGCCATAATTTTCGCACCTAAAGTAACAACCATGCGCTAGGCTACAAAAAAGGATATTATGGAGGTAAGGACTTATGCGAACGACCCATATAACAACCTTTGGATGTCTATGCACTGTTCAACTGAATTTGAAGGCCGTGTTCAAATTGTTTTGGTCTGGTTTAATTAATTGCCCAAATTCGAAGGCAGTAATTTGTACTAGTTGGATGCGCACACTCGATGCATGTACAAATACAATAATAATATTATTAAATTAATAATTTATGATCAAAATAGAATTGAGTAAAATAAAATAGAGGGATTAAATGGATAAAAGAAAATCCATAGATGTAGAAAAATATAGATGAGCGAGATAATAAGTGGTGGAGAAATAGTTATTTCAATAGGAAAAGTGGAAAAATAAAATAAATAAATAAATAGACTTTAAAATAAAAAAGGAATGACAGACCAAAAATTGGTAAACACCAAATTGGTGCTCTCCTTAATAATAAAATATAGAAAAGACATCTCCTCAGCTATTCTCTCAGTTAAACTACAATTATGTTCTCAAAGGTTTTCTATAAAACAAGACATCTTCTCAACAAATGGAGTCATTCTCCCACCTAAACTACAATTTTCTTCTCAAAAGTTTTCTATAAAACAAGACATTTCCTCAACTAATGGAGTCATTCTCTCAGTTTAACTACAATTTTGTTCTCAAAGGTTTTCTATAAAACAAGACGTCTCCTCAGCCATTCTCTCAGTTAAACTACAACTTTGTTTTAAAGGTTTTCTATAAAACAAGACATCTCCTCAACAAAAGGAGTCATTCTCTCACTTAAACTACAATTTTGTTCTCAAAAGTTTTTTATAAAACAAGACATCTCCTCAACGAATGGAGTCATTCTCTCAGTTAAACTACAATTTTGTTCTCAAAGATTATCTATAAAACAAGACATCTCCTCAGTCATTCTCTCACTTAAACTACAATTTTGTTCTCAAAGGTTTTCTATTATAAGACAAAACATCTCCTCAGTCATTCTCTCAGTTAAACTATAATTTCGTTCTCAAAGGTTTTCTATAAAACAAGACATCTTCTCAGCCATTCTCCCACTTAAACTACAATTTTGTTATTTGATATAAGGTTTTTTGGATTTAAGTCTTGACTTGAAATATCTCTAAATGTGCTGTAATTTTAAAGGTTAATTAGAATAGAAAGTGCTAACCAATTGAGGCTATTAGGGGACAACTCCCTCTTAATTTGCTTGAGTCTTGGAACTTTAGTCTAATATGTCTGTTTGTTTCTCAAGATTTCTAAGAACATTTATTTGGTCTATGAAGGAGCAAGCACAGGCTTGACGGGTTTCGTTTCACAAGTTGTTTATGCTGGTAGGATGCATGTGAATAGGTAAGCATCTTTCATTTTAGTTTAGTCCTAACGCAATAACAAATCAAATATTATTTTGAAATGGCATAACTTACCTTTATCAATTTCGAAAGACTGAAGGTGTGGTGTTGGGGGGGGGGGGGGGGGATAAAATGAGGCACAATTGGCGCCCGTGAACTTGAAGGCACAAATAACTCGTGTCAAGGTCCAGGCGTCGGCAGCATTGCAGGAGCCCCGGGCTGCTGCTATGTGGTCTCCGGTGGCAATACATCCATAGACGGCGGCGGCGACAGAGCCTCGCAAAGCAACAGTGCGCGCCTCATCACCGATTCGTCCCCAGCCATCAGCGGTCATGATGTCGTCCATATAGGTAGAGGAGGTGGAGCTAAGAAAGTATGCTTAATTGAAATTTGTAATAAAATAATTAATAATTAATTCCTATAAATATCACTTAACATTATCTTCATTTTACATCTTGGAAGGTTTAGCCAAATATTTACCGCAATAAAGATATTTCTCAAAGTCAAACTTGTGGAATGAATATTTTACCAAAATTTCTAAAGGAAAAAACGCTAAAAGGGAAGGGGGATGAGTACGTGAATCAGGTCCTATTTTTTTGGATTGGGTCTTTTCATTTGCAGACATCTACGTGAGCCGAGTGAGATTATGCTGATAAAATAGCTCTATCAGCGGATACACTAAAAGCATGTTTTCCCTTATACACGCCTATACTTATTTGTATTTAATTGTTTATTCCTGATAGTTTGTAGGGTAGTTAATTTGTTAGTATGGTTAGATTATTTAGTTAGCAAGCTATTAGTCAGCTTGTAGCTCAACTGCTTCTTCAAGCTCTATATATAGGGCTTATGTACTATAGTCTCGCAATTCAAATTTTTTACTTAGCTTACGTACATACAGATTCAATTCCTCAAATGGCGTTCTTGTGTGCTTCTCTGATTTCTCAGCATGGTATCAGAGCCATCAATTTATGGTCTCTGGTCCTGCTTCTTTTTCCTGATAGAAGATAGGTTCTTCTTAGATATTATTTCTTGTTCCAAGTTCTTTCTTGAAGTTTTTCTTGGGTTTTTCTAGTCTCTTTACTTGTTGATATACTATGGCTGGAAAGAATGTCGCTTGGGAGGCCGAGGCGAAGACCCAGATTCTTCCAGATGCACTGCGATTGCACAATGGAGATCACCCTGGAATCAACCCCGTCTCCATTCCCCTTGACAACTCCAACTATCTTTCTTGGAGTCGTTCCGTTCGATTGGCGCTTGGAGCTAAATCCAAGCTTGGTTTTGTGGATGGGACGTTTGCAAAACCCACTGAGAAGGATGCTTCAGAACAATGGGTGAAGATAGACTGTATGGTAGTTTCTTGGATTTTGAATTTGATTGCCAAGGACATCGCTGAAGGCTTTCTTTATACAACTTCTGCACGGGATCTTTGGCTTGATCTTGAGTCCAGATATGGCGAAAGTAAGGGACTGCTTCTTTATCAATTACAAAGGCAAATTACCTCCATTACCCAAGGGGATCTGAGCGTGGCTGCTTATTTTACAAAGCTGAAAACTATGGGATGAGTTGAGTTGTCTCTCTACACTTCCACCGTGCTCGTACGGAGCCAGTAAAGCACTTGCAGACTAGAATGCCTCTAACCAACTGATACAGTTCTTGATGGGCTTGAATGAGGGTTAGGATCATGTTAAGAACCAGTTACTTTTAATGAACCCCTTGCCTATTGTTTCTAAGGCTTATTCAATGTTTCTTAGAGTGGAAAAGCAGCGAGAAGTTTATTCGGGAACAACCAATGGGTGCCAAGATGGGGCTATGAATGCAAGGGCCTATAATGCTGGAGGGAAACAGGCCTCAGACAGGTGCCAAGGGGCAGAGGGTTCCAAGACAAAAGATCACAATTCTGTGATCACTATAACAGAAATGGTCATACCAGGGAAACTTGTTTCAGACTAAATGGATTATTAGATTGGTATAAAGCCATGATGGAACGAAGGAGGAGGACTGGGAATGGCCAAGGAAGGGCCCCCAATGCTGCGTATGAGTCAGGAGAAGGTAGCTCTCAAGAGGCAGATGATCAGGTGCCTGATGGTGCTAATGTGGCTGAAATAATCAGGGCAGAACTAATGAGGCTGCTGTAGGGACAAGGGAATGCAGAGGTAAACAACACCAATTTTGTTGACTATAAGGACTTCGCAGGTACCATTTCTGACGCTTACCCCACTACTGTTTTACATAAATCTTGCTGGATAATAGATAGTGGAGCTTCCATTCATATGTGTGCTGATTTAACTCTATTCACTAGATTCGTGACTCTTAAAAGACCTGTATATGTGAGACTTCTTGATGGTACTAAGAAGATAGTAATACAGGAAGGGGATGTACAACTTTCAAAGAATATTAAGCTTCACAAAGTTCTATACATACCTTCCTTCAAGCACAATTTGTTGTCTGTGAATAGACTATGTACTGATAGTTACATTAGTATTATTTTTACTACACAACGCTGTGTTTTGCAGGACCCTCTGACTAAGAGGATAGTAGCTATAGGTAAGCTGGCAGGGAAGCTATACTTGCTGGATAAAGACTCACTCACTAAAGCTAGAATAGAAGAGATTTACAGTGATAATAATGTCCTTGCTTGTAACACTTCTATGGATAATAAGATGGATGTTTGGCATAGACGTTTGGGACATGTGTCCCTTGATGTAATGAAACATTTATCCATTCTAAGAAATAAGAATTTCGATCTGAGTTTATGTGAAGTTTGTCCATTAGCCAAACAACATAGAATGCCTTTTTCTTTATCTAAATCCTATTCTACTGCTGCATTTGATCTTGTTCATATAGACATATGGGGCCCCTATAGGGACTCATCTCTTACCAATGCTCAATATACGCTCACTATAGTTGATGATTATACTAGAGCCACTTGGGTGTATTTGATGCAACATAAGTCACAAACCTTTCATAAACTGAAAATGTTCTTTCATATGGTTAACACACAATTTGACACTAAAATTAGACAACTGAGGACTGATAATGGGACAGAATTCACTAGTCAAGAGTGTCAGAATTTTTTACATACAAACAGGGTAGTACATCAAAGAACTTGCGTATATACCCCACAACAGAATGGGGTTGTGGAGAGAAAACATCAACATCTTCTCCAAGTAGCTAGAGCTCTTCTATTTCAGGCTAATTTGACAAAAAGATTCTTGGGGGAGGCTGTTTTGACAACCATATATATCATAAATAGGTTAGCTACTCCCATACTACATTGGAAAACACCCTATGATTTATTACATAACAAGCAAAGTCCATACGATCACTTTAGGGTTTTGGATGCTTGTGTTTTGCCTCTAATGTGTCACCATATAAGGGAAAGTTAGATCCTCGTGCCCACAAGTGTATATTTTTGTGCTACGCATTAGCGCATAAAGGTTATAGACTTTTTGATTTACAAAATAACAGTGTGTTTGTGTCAAGGGATATGACATTTCATGAGGGAGTGTTTCCCTTCATGACTACCAAACCTGCAGGACCATGCTTACCCTTGACAGCTGTGGATGTTGATCTTCCAACAGAATTAGTCTCCAAGGATATTACATCTTCTACAGATAAGGTTGCACCTTGGGTTAGGAGGTCAACACGACCCACAAAGAAACCAGGATGGCTTCAGGACTTTGTTTGCTCAACATCAGCAGATAGGAAGAAGTAAGTATTTTTTCCATTTCACATGAGCATGAACATTTTGTAGGCTCTGTCACCACTTTGCAGGAGACTAAAAGCTTTGCAGAAGCTGAGAAAAATGAGGAATGGAGAGCAGTAATGAAATCTGAGATAGAGGCATTAGAAAAGAATGGAACTTGGAGGCTCACACAACTTCCTGCCAACAAACAGGCCATTGGTTGCAGGTGGGTTTATAAAAGTGAAGCTTAAGGCTAATGGCTCCATAGAGAGGTGCAAGGCACGACTTGTAGCTAACGGGTATAGTCAGGTACAGGGAGTGGATTATACGAATTGCTTTGAACTTGTGGCCAAGGCAGTGACAGTCAGGGTTTTATTGGCCTTGGCAGCCTCACAAGGCTGGTCCTTACACCAGGTTGATATAAATAATGCCTTCTTGCATGGCACTTTGGAAGAAGACATCTACATAGAGCCTCCAGAGGGATACAAGGTGCCTGTAGGGCTAGCGTGCAAATTGGAAAAGTCTTTGTACGGCCTAAAACAGGCTTCCAGGCAGTGGAACCAAGCCTTCACTGAGAGGGTTGCAGAATTTGGCTATGTGCAGTCAAAGCACGACCATTGCTTATTCATTAAAGGGACATGTTTGAATTTAATTGCTTTGTTGGTTTATGTTGATGACATTCTTATTGTGGAAGCCATAGAGACACGCATACAGGAAGTCAAGGACTATTTGCATGAGCTCTTCACTATAAAGGATTTAGGGACTGCCAAGTACTTCCTTGGGGTGGAGTTAGCTAGGTCTGCAGCAGGACTTGTGGCTACTCAGAGGAAGTACGTCTTAGACATAGTTAAAGATGCAGGTCTACTGGAGGCTAAAGTGGTTAGAACACCATTTCCAGCAGGGTTAAAGCTCACTGCAAACTCAGCAGAACCACTACCTGACCCCTCAAGATACAGGAGGTTAGTTGGAAAAATTCTGTACTTGGCCTTCACAAGACCAGATGTTTCTCATGTGACTCAACAATTGAGTCAATTCCTTCAGAATCCAAGCAAGCAGCATGGGGATGCAACCATCCACCTAGTGAAATACTTGAAGGGCTGCCAATAGGTCTATTCTTCGCATTTCAAAAAAGCTTTCATCCAACAACCTTTTCTGATGCAGATTGGGCTACCTATTTGGACTCAAAGAGGTCTCTAACAGGTTTCTGCATTTTCCTAAGACGAACGCCAATTTCCTGGAAAACATAGAAGCAAGCAACAGTCTCAAAGTCTACTGCAGAGGCTGAGTGTAGAAGCATGGCCTCAACCGTGTGCGAACTTCTCTGGATTACCTACTTGCTCAAGGACCTGGGGGTGTCAGTTCAGCTGCCAATTTCCTTCCACTGTGACAACAAGGCAGCACTGCATATTACAGCTAACCCCGTATTTCACGAACGCACAAAGCATCTCGAGATTGACTGCCACATTATAAGAGACAAGTACAAAGAAGGTTTTATTCTTCCAGTACACGTAGCATCCAAGTCACAAGTGGCAGATATGTTTACCAAGCCCTTGACGGGAGCAACATTCACGCCCATATGCTCCAAGTTGAACTTGGTGGCACTAGAGCCAAGTTCAACTTGAGAGGGGGCTGATAAAATAGCTCTATCAGCAGATACACTAAAAGCGTGTTTTCCCTTATACACGCCTATACTTATTTGTATTTAATATTCCTGATTAGTTTGTAGGGTAGTTAATTTGTTAGTATGGTTAGATTATTTAGTTAGCAAGCTGTTAGTCAGCTCGTAGCTCAACTGCTTCTTCAAGCTCTATATATAGGTCTTCTGTACTGTAGTCTCTCAATTCAAATTTTCTACTTAGCTTACATACATACAGATTCAATTCTTCAAATGGCGTTCTTGTGTGCTTCTCTGATTTCTCAGCAATGCTGACGACCCATATAACATACTACAAAAAAATGCAACTTAGAGCGGTTTTAGGAACGATTTTTTTTTGTGTTTGTTTGTTTGGGATGCAAAACTAATGGTTGAACATTGTTGGACCGGCTTTAGGAACGGTCATAGAACGGGAGCCCGTCCGTCGTAGTAGATGGTGTCCTAAATGTTTGGACAGTTTGTCTTGACCGTTCCTACTTTGGAACCGGTTTTGTGCTACTTGTCCATAAACCGTTCCTAAGTACGTCTGACCATCAAAAAATAGAATTACTTTTTTAACACTTTTTTTTCTATTTGAAATGGTACTATTATTTTTACATACATGTTTAGGAACGATTTTCGTAACACTATCTACATTAATTAGGAACGATTTTAATTTTGCCAGTTATATATTTTGTAATGGGCTTTAGAACGCAGTTTGATCCTTCGTTTGGATAATACTTTGGCATAGGTTGGTCCTTTCTTTGTTATACATGTTAGAATTGTTGGCTCGGTGTTGTAGAATGTAAATCGGAATGATTTTTGCATTACCATTTCCCACAATGTTAACAATACATTTTTGGAACGGTTTAAGTTTCTGCTTGAATACATATATGCAATGGTATTTGGAACTTGAATTGATTCTTTAATTTGGGATACATATTGGAACGACAGTGTCTATTTTCTCCCAAGTATGTTGGAACGGTATTTTTTGCACCGCAATTTCCACAAATTTAGTATAGTTTTTTAGAATGGTTCGTCGAATATTGTGGAATTAAATTTGGGATAATATTTATGTTGTTTGAACTCATTTACTTACCGTGTAAAAGACCGTTTCTAAATAAATATTTATTAAAAAATATAATTCAATTATTTTTGCTAATATGTTTTTTATGATATATAATTAATTACGGAATTTAGTAAAATTAATTAAAAATTTAAATTTTGTTTTAGTTTGATTAATAAAATAAATATTGAATTATGGAATGCAATTAATATTAAAAATAAATATTTACGAAAAAAATATTATATTAATATTTAAATTGTATGTCTACAAATATTTAAGAAAAACATAATCTACAACCCGGCCCCCTCGATACCATCATCCATGTCCTCATCGTCCAGAGCAAGGGGATCCACCGAAGGTTGTGATGGGTCGACATTGGAGGTCATTGAACGCGTGGGGGTGGGGGTGGGGGAGGGGGATGAGTATTTTACGAAGCTGGTCCGATTTTTTTGGATTGGGTCTTTTTCATTTGCAACCAAAAACACCCCTCCATTTGTTTTGTTTCCACTCAGAATTGATTTAACACCAATCTTAGGGGTGTTCAATCAAACCAGCGGGCCGCCCCAACCGACCGGCCCAACCCAAATCGCACCATAATTAGTGGGCTAAGGGTGGGTTGGGTGGTCTTGGGCTAGTAAAAAATAAAAAAATTTCATAATTTAGCAATCGGGTTTTTTATACGTATGTGGACCGCATAGACCACGCTCGACCACAATAATCGTAATAATTTAAAAAAATTAGAATTCTTTATAAATATATATATATATATAAGTTTTGATATAAATTACTATTAAAGACAATAACAACAATTCCGATATATTTTATTGGTATTGTATAATATATGTATAAATTAATACATATGTAAATGAATCAATTATTCAACTAATTCTTGGTTATTGATAATTTTCTATATTTTTTTTTACAAATAAAAAATACAAAAACTTAAAATAGCTTACATCATTGAATTGCTGCAATATGGTTTTACATTCATCTTAATATCTTATTTTATTTTAAATAGTATCCTTTTAATATCTCATATCTTTACATTTTTGTTTACTGTGTTCCAACTAAACTATACAAAAAAAAAAAAAAAAGAAAGAAAGAACAAAAGAACATAACGTTATATTCCTACAAATAAATTAAGTTAGTATACACATGTTTTTAGTACTTTAAATTTTATAAATAAATGATTAATGAAAATATGTAAACTAACAATTTATTTCCAATTTATAGTGTTAATCTTTATTTAATTTCTCAAATTATCTTATTTCTTCCATAAAAAACTAAAAATCTTCTTTTATTATAAACTCATAAAATATTTTCTCACTTCCTTTTGCGGTAAATTAGTATAGGCAAAATTATATTTTTAGTCCTATAACTTTAGGTCGTTAGCATTTTTGATTATATAACTTACTTCATTTACACATTCAATCCTTTTTTTTTTTTTTGGACAAATTTAGTCCAACACATATTAGTTTTGGTCCTTTTTTAGAAAAATATAGTCCCGTGTTGACAAATTTGATCTTGTTGACATATAATTACAAGACCAAAAATGAGATCTACTCGAGTGAGAATAGGACCAAAATTGTCAACACAGAACTAAATTTCCTAAATAAAAAGAAGACCAAATGTGAGATGTTCAGGACCAAATTCATCAAAAAAAGGACTAAATGTGTAAATGGAGTAAGTTACAGGACCAAAAGTCCTAACGACCTATAGTTACAGGACCAAAAATATAATTTTGCCATTAGGATAATATGTATGTATGATATGATAATATATTATCATTGTATAATAATATTATTATATAAATAGATACTTTTTTTTAAAATAATCAAAACTTAAAAAAATAAAAAATTAGATAAGAAAGGGAAACAACGAGTTTTCAAAGTTCAAACTCTTCAATGCCTTGTGGCTTTTATTTTATAAAATGTTATTTGAAACTTGAAAGAGAATCGTATAATGAATGTTATTAATTTATTTTGTATGTAGAATTTTATTTGTGACTTTAAAATATGTATTTCAAAATTCCTCATTTTATGTATTTAGAATAGTTGAACTTTATGTATTTTTTTCATTTTATTATATAGGTGCTAGACTTTATACTAAAAATCGCAAAAACCGCCCAACCCTCCCAACCCAATTAAACCCGAAAAGTGCGGTTTTATGATTGTCGGGCTGGGCTTGGGCTAAACTGTTCAAAAACCAAAAACATCGGTTGTGGACCGAAAAAATTACATAAATTGGTTCAACCCGCACCGCGTACACTCCTAACCAATCTCTGAGGATTCGACCCTACTCACTGCTCCTACAAATTTTAGTATAGGAATTATTTTGGTGAATTCGACACTCATCAATACTAATAAGGTGCTCTTCAACTACATAAAGGTATAGATAAATTATACACCAAAATCCGGCCCATGCCTATACAAAAGGCCTACAAGACGCAAGGTCACACATGTACGACAAGTCAAGTCAAAAGACACACAATAAATCAAATCTAAACTTTCAAATTCAAAGCTCTTAGTCATAACGATGCGTTGCAATCATTAAGGTTCTACGTCTTTTTTAATTGACATCAAACGCTGAGGGCCTTGATACCAAATTAAATAGTCCATGAAATTAAAAACAAACTTCTATCTCTTGATCGAAATTCAAAAGGAAAACTCAGGAAAATAGTATTCGTTCCCGGAAATCCTTTTCAGAGATTGTAAGCCTTTTATTTTAAAATCATTAAATTAATTTGTTCAATGAATAATAGTAATATAATATATATTCTTACTACGACCACCATGTCTGTGCACAACCTCCTACATAGATACATTAGGAAAAAAAATAATTTTTTATTATGATTAATTACTATATATTGTTAAGAAAACTTATGGTTAAAAATAAATTAACCACGGCTTTGCAACCGTTATTATAGCCGTTGCTTTTAGAAGTGTGGCTAAAATATTAGCCGTGGCCAATACCATGAACAAATATTTTGGTTATGGCGAAAAATCATGATAAATATTGATTAACTGTGACAAAAATTAAGTTTTTGCATTGATTTTGTTAACCGTGGTTAATATTTATCAACGATTTTTTGACTCGTGGTCATTTATAATACAGCGAAAAGTAAAATTTTTATTTGTAGTGATACGACCAATTCCCCGTTGCCCAAGCTAGCATAGAAAAGGCCCATGATTGTCGCCTCATAACCTACATACTTTCGTCGCCTCGGCAGAGAACTTTGGCAACCGCGCCATTGCTCACTAGAAATTCGGGGAAATTCTAATTTAAATCGGGATTGGTCAGGCCTGAACTAATTATATGACAAGTGCAACATACTTGTTGTGATTGGTGTACAATTTAGAAAAAGTGACGAATTACACGATAAATGTATCACACATGTCATGTGATTGATTTTGTACAGCCAAACCTAATTTGTGCAAAAAATTTCGTAGAGATTCAACATTGTCATCCCTAATAAGGTGGCTGAGTGAATATTGTGATATTTACTCAACGGGGAAAAAAAACAACGAACAATAATTAGAAATAAAAAGTTAAATACTTCAAATTTCACACAAATACATAGGCACAACACAACCACCTGGAGCCGCTCATCTCCTTTATTAGTAGAAAACACACACAGGCATACGTACCTTTTTGAAACAAATGCTTAATACACTTATTCTCATTCATAACATTGTTCAATTAGGTTTTCAAATACGAAGGGAACATCTGATTTAGGGTTTGCCAATGTGATGAGTTTCAATGTCCTTAGTGAGGTCGATGACGAAGGAGAGCAAGGAAATGGGATGTCCAGCGTCTTCGTTCAGCATCTCATACTCAAAAGTCCATGTAACCAAATCAATCTCACCCCTTAGTCTCGATGTGCAGTGTTATAAGGAAGGTTTTGTATTCCTTCATCAGATCTCCTTCCAGCATCTTGAATTCGATCAACTTCTTCTCCTCGTCAATGGTTTGGATTAGTTGTTTTCGCAGTTTTTCTTTCCCATCTGTGTTAATGTGAAGAAAAAAATAAAATCCCAACAGTTGATGAAATTACGTTTGTGGTGAATACTAATTAATCATGATTGCATAACGGTTACTAGATATGTAGATAGAGTACTCACCATGAGTATACTTCCAGAAAATGATCGAACCAACCTGCCCCGAACTCACCCTCATGCAATCACATCCTTGGATTTTGTCAGGGCTGGTTGTGGACACGTGGTGGGGCTTGTGTCTGAACAGCTCATGAAACAGGTCTCCCCCAGCCTTGAACTCTATTGCAAGCAACAAGCTTGCCACTTAATCCCATCTCTATATCTATCAATTTCAGTTATATAAATGCAAGAAATTGATTTGTAGCTTTGAAGGTGCGGAGAGCTGCTTCTGCCTTCTCTTCTTTATATAGATGCCTGTGCCTGAGACTTTCATAGGTCTGTCAATTGTTTTTTTTTTTTTTTTTTTCATTTCATTTAGGGCAGGGAAATTGGGAAAAACTGCAATTTTAGTTAGGTAAGTTAGGGGTAGTTTTGATTCTATTCAAATTAAAATTCGCAATTTTTTCCATTAATTTTTAAAAATTATGGAAATTTTAGTTCTTTCGGGTCAATTGGGCCAGAAAATTCCATGTGATAAGTCATGTCAGCACCTAAATTGGAGTTTTCGGTGAATTTACTGACACGACAGTCCAAGTTGAAATTTTTAACTGCAATCATGTATCTTTCGGGTGTTGTCAATTTTTGTCTTCTAATTTTTGATGTTAACGTCCATTATCTTTCAAAATATTAGTGACATTGATGCTTAAGTCCAATTAGTGACCATTTTGATCTTTTATGATAAAAGTTCAATAGTCCTGTCTTATGTTCTTAATCAAGCCCGACATGCTTCAGAAATAAAATTAAGTTTTCATAAACTTCATATACCTTGATTTGACCGCCTTGCCACCAGTTCCAAAAGCTCTCGATTTTACAGACTTCTTCCGACCACACTATCTTAACAAATAATTCACAGATACTTGACTCCTTTAGCAAGAAATGTGGTGAGATGTCTGGCACCAAGACCCAAAGTAGAATATCAGTAAGGATAGATTAATCGGGTAAACTTTTGAAATGCTATACAGTTCTTAAAAGGAACTGATTGGAAAGAACTCGAGCTGAATAGTTTAAAGATCTCTCAAGATCTAAGAGAGATTGAAAAGGCAATATTCAAACTATGGATATAGGTTAATCCATACATTTATGAAAATAGAACTCTCTAAAAGATAGACGAGATCTCTCCTTACTGGTGTTCTACTTGAATGTCGATGACCACATTTGTTGTTATTTGTTACTAAAGGAGTCAAGTACATGTGTACCATCTGTTGCAGTAATGTGGTTGGAAGAAGTTCGTAAAACCAAGGGCTTGGGATACCCAGTGGCAAGACAGTCAAATTAAGGTATGACGTTAATCGACACTTAATTTAATTTCGAAAGCATGTGATATGACTATTGAGCTTTTCCGCTATCCGACTTAGAGGGTGTTTGGCTAAGCTTTTTTAAAACATCTTATAAGCTCCAACATCTTATAAGATGTTTTAGGAGTTTATAAGATGTTGAATCCTATTTTGAAAATAAGCTCTAAAGTGTTTGGATAAAATAAGATGTTAAAGCTTATAAGATGTTTTCACATTTTATAAGAATTTAGGGTGTTTGGCATAATAAGGTCTTTTTATTGGTAAAATGACCAAAACGGACATGATACTATTAGAATCAAATAAATTGTTATTTTTGTTGACATATTTTGTATTTGAATATTTTTAAATTATTTTCATAAATAGTACACATTAGTTTAACTCTAAATAAAAATTAATAGATTTTTTTTAAAAATAAAAAATTAACAAATTATTATCTTTAAACTTTTGCATCGAAATAATATTAACATTCATGCTAGTCGAATATTAACATAAATATATAATTGATATATTTTTTTGTTAATTTCAATGACTACTTTTAACCATATTACAACATATAATAAAAGTAGCATGTTTTTATAATTATAATAATTAAAAATTAATATTAATTACGTAATTAATGTCATAATTATATAAATATGAGAAGAAGAGATGATGTTATATATATATATATAGAGAGAGAGAGAGAGAGAGAGAGAGAAGAGAAGGGGGAGGGGGAGGAGGCAGTGAGAGAGAGAGAGAGAGAGAGAGAGAGAGAGAGAGAGAGAGAGAGAGAGAGAGAGAGAGAGAGAGAGAGAGAGAGAGAGAGAGAGAGAGAGAGAGAGAGAGAGAATTTTTTGTTGTTAAATATATGTTTGTTTTATTAAGGGTCAAATTGAAATAGAGCAAATCAATAAGGTTATTTTTGTCTTATCAATTATTAATTGCATAGAGCTTATAAGATTTTATAAAAAAAAGTTAGGAAAGTTTAACTTTTTAAAAAAAATCTTATAAGAGTCAAAACATCTTATTTTGAGATCTTATAAGCTCTTTTAAAAAAAAATTGTCAAACGGTTTGTGACATCTTAAAAGCTCTCAAACATCTTATAAGATGTTTTGAAGAGCTTTTAAGTTTAGCCAAACACCCTCTTAGTCTTTGCCGAGCTTCTTTTGAATCGAAAGCCCTAGACCATACCAACATAAAAGGCAAAATGGTCACTAATTGATCTTAAGAACCAAAATCGCTATTATTTCAAAAAATAGAGGACCAAAATCGTTATACTCAAAGTTAGAGGACCAAAATTGCCAACCACTTAAAAATACATGACCAAAATTGTAGTTAAATATCACAACTTGAACTGCCATGTCATCAAATTCACCGGAAGCCCCAATTAGGTGCTAATGTGGCTGATTACATGGAATTTCCAGGCCAAATCGGCCGGAAAAGACTAAAATAACCACAATCTTAAAATTACAGGACCAAATAAAATGCACAAAATTGCAATCTCTTAACTTAGTTAGGCTAAAATTGCATTTTTTCTAGAAAAGAGTTGCAAGTCTCGTCCTGTAAATACAGATGAGTGGCTCTTTTCACTCATTTGGAATTCGTTTGAGGAGTGAATGACAATAAGTTTACAAAATATTACACGATGAGGATATTTATCGCCGCAAAGTATGATGTGCATGTCACATGACACATTAGAAGAAATTTAACATTTAATTATAGTTAATTGTCATGATTAAAAATAAATAGTTATAGTAAATAATCATTCAGCATGGCTACACAATGGTGTTTGACCGTGGTTTTTGAGATTGTGGCTAAAATATTTTTTCATGGTTAAAAATCATGGCAAAAATATTTGCTATAGTCCATAGACATGGCAAAAATAATTTTCATGGTGGATAATTTAGATTTTGACAATAATTTTAATTTAACCATAACTAATAATAATTATTTACCATGGTTTTAGTCCATAATCAATCCAAATGAAGCCAATAATAACTTTTCTTCTAATCCCGCTGCAAATTAGAACATAATTTTTTGTCAAATTAGCGATTTTCGGAAACAAATATTTTAAATGTGCCATTTCTCTTAAAATTGTTTTCTTTTCCTTCCCAAAATGAATTCCATACTTACGGATTGAAAATTACAAATTAGCCTTTTAATTTCTCTTGCTTTGTTTAATGGAGAACTAGGGATATGGTTGTCTTCTTATCAATTTTTTTTCCCAACGATAAACTATTAATTTAAAAATACATTATCTCTAAATCTATTAGTACCAACACTAAAACAACCAAAATAATAATGAATACATGATCCTATAAAGTATAAACAACTAAAAAATTCCCTTACATTCGTAATACTCCAATCCATGACCTCTTGATTGTAAAACATCAACCTCACCACTCGAACAAGAGATCATTAGTTACTTATCAACTTAATTTTCTTGATTTCGAATTGTCCATTGGGATACTATGAATATATAAGGTTGTGAACTAAATAGGGATCACATCTAATAAAATGCTGATGTTATAACGTTTTATTATATACACGTCTAAGATTTATTTTGTCATAGATTGTAGAGCTAAATTTTACTTTTATCGTCGAATTCATACATGAATTTTTATGTATACAATTTAATTTATAGACAGTAAAATATAATATAAGTGACATAATATTAAATAATAATTGTAAATTTCTCACTAAAATATATATTAAGTACCAACAATTTGCATCTTGTTATTATATAATTATTAGTGATAAAAATTAAGTATAATATTTTTATTATATATAATTAGTAACACATCTACAATGATAATATACAATATTGTGACAATAAGTAATTGTTATCACTAGATCGTAATATATATATATATAGATATATATATATATATATATCACTAGTTGTCTTTAGTCATGACAACATTAGACACCATTTCCTTTTACTTATTATTGCTGATATATAACGGCTTTTATAATAAAATAATAATTACTATTGAAATCATGAAATGCATTATTACGATAAAATAACAAATCTTTGTTACTAAATGTATATATATATATATATAATTAGTGACGACAATAAATTGTCACTTAGTCTTTTTTTAAAGATAAATATACCCTTCAACTATAATCAGTCTATATAAGTCCGAATACTATTGAGAGTCATATATAATACAATTTTTACTAATCTTGAAGAAATTTATCTTAATATTTATCTATACTATATATTAAGGTTCAAGACCTTATAAAAATTACTTTTTGATAGGCAAGATGTCAAATGACTAAAATATTTTACTTATACTTTTTTCTTTCAATAAATAACCATTTCTTTAATTAATTAATTATGCCATTTATTTTTTATTCATAGAAATTCAAATTTAATATTTTTTATTAATATTGATCACATTTAATCATTCAATTTTTATTTTTTAATTAAATTAATATAATAAAAATGAAATTGCTCATATATATCGGGGTAAAAGAAAAGCTGACGAGGTCATATTTTCTCTTGCCCTTCCGGCCTATAAAAAATCTAAAAAAATTAAAAAATAAGTAAAATTATAATTCGGAAAAATTGCTTTTTTTGTTCCATATCTTAGGATCTTTTTTGATTTGGTCCCATTTATTGCATGTGTCTCACATTTAGTCCCATTTGTTCAATTCTTTCTCAAATTTGGTCCCAAACAACATTTTTCGTTAAATTGTTAACGGAGTCGTCAAGTCTGTTATTGGGGCAAGACTCTACCACTGTTGACGGCTCGGTTAATAATTTGACGAAAAATGCTATTTGGGACCAAATTTGAGAAAAAATAGAACAAATGAGACTAAATGTGAGACAAATGAAATAAATAGGACCAAATCAAAAAAGAATCTAAGATAAGGGACCAAAAATAAAATTTTCCCTTATAATTCATAGCCAATACATTTTAACCAGTCCATCTCAAAAAATGTATGAAAATCTAATAGAGATGAACATAATCAAATAGTTGTTGGACGGCGGGTAAGTAAATAAGGGGAGTAATGGTAATATTTCAAACAACGAGTGGATATTTATAATTTTTTAAATTTCACGGGAGCTCATTGTAAGTTACCCTATATATATATATATATATATATATATATATATATATATATATCGAAATGTGATTACATGGATGTCAACAAACGGGTTTAATGCAATTTACCTCCTTATGATATTGTAAATGAGCAAATTACCCCCTATGAAAAAGAAAAAAAATAATTTACCTCTCTGTATTTTTAAAATGAAGCGATTTGTCCCCTTCTAGGAGGGTAAATTTCTCCATTTTAACAAACACAAGGAGATAAATTGATTTATTTAAACAACATAGAAAAATAAATTACTATTTTATTTTTTATAAAAAAATAATTTACACATTTATAATATCATAGGAGTTTGCTTGCATTTTACCTATCAACAAACTTCTACAGCAATTAATACTTGGTAGCAAGGATGATTCGTGTAACTACTTCTGAATCCAATGCACCATTTATTACACTCACATGCCTATTTATTCACAATAAATTCGATAGGCATTTGTGCAGGATAGAATTTTTTGAAATTCTTATCTTTATTGATCAGTTATTTTTGTCCACTTTTATTGAAATCTTGATTTTCAACATTCATTATTAATTATTTTTTAGATTTTATTATCTGCCAAATATATCTTTTCTTGTATTTTTTAATTAAAAATTGTATTATGATTATGTTTTTGGGATAAAAATTAACACATTTTTCTAGAAGGGTAGGTGGTGCGGGTTGGACCAATTTAGAGTTTGTTTGGTTTAAGTGAGAAGAAATAAGAAGTGAAAGGGGGAGGGAAAGTGAAAAGGCAAGGAGGGAAAAAATAATTATTTTTCTTCAAGTTGTTTGGTATGATTGGAAGGGGTGTAAATTTCAAATATTTCTCATTGTTTGGTATGAGGAAAATAGATTAAATATAAAAGATCAATCTTTGTTATTTTACTGATTAACTCTTTCTCTTTATTGTGTATTAGAAAATAAATAAATTAATCTTATACTAAAATAATATTTAGTATATCAAAAGTTTAAAAACCCTTATTAATAAAAAATTATTCATCAAACAAGAACAAGAATATTTTTTATCAATAAAAGTATTCATCAAAATGAGTATTGTTCATTTAGTCTAAACTATTCAATTTTAATAAAATAAACATTACTACCAATGCCCTCAAATAAAGAAATTGACTTCACCGTTTTTGTTGGTGATTTGCTTATCATTTTTTAAAGATTATGTACCAATATAATCAATGGAAATGAGAAAAAAAAATTAGAGAAAAATTATGTATATGGGTAATAGAGTAAATAACAATAAAATATGTACTTTTTTCTCTTTTTGGCCTTATACGTTCACTTTTTCGCCGAATTTCAGACTAAAACAAAATTGGACTCCGAAGGGGTTTCATGTAGATTCAATTTTACTTCATTTCCATCTATTCTCCCTAACCAAACTCCAAATTTATTTTTAATTATACATCCAGTCTTTTATTTCCACTTCTCTTAGACACTCACTTTTCACCCCAGCCAAACAAATCCGTAGGCAATTTTTTGGCACTACCCAATAATTGCGATTTTTAAAAAACTTAGCCCAAACCCAATCCAAAATTCATTAAAATTGTACTTTGCGATCTAATTGGGTTGGACGATTTTTGCGGTCTTTAGTATGAAATCAATGTAGAGTTATATTTTTATTTTGTTCAACTAAACATTGGAATAAAACTCTCTAAAAAACTTTTCTTCAACTAATATATTAATGTTACTACTACTACTACTACTAATAATAGTAATAATATAAATGAATATCCAAATGCAGAGTTACATAAAGGAGACGTAGGACAGCGGGAGTACTCGCCAATGTGATTTTTCTTATCTTCATTAAATATATTAGAACTGACATGAGGATGAGGAAAATAAATGTATGTTATCATCACTGACATGAGGATGAGGAAAATAAATGTGTATCTTGTTTTGGTTGAAAAGCAAATGAATTTACTCCATTTTTTCTTTTTTTTTTGGCGAAAATTGCGATTTTCGTCTTGTAACTTAGAGGGAGTGACAATTTTGATCCTGTACGAATTAATTTTCGTAATCTAGTCCTATAACTTTAAAATTTTGACAATTTTGATCCTTTTGGCTGAAAACACGCATGTGGTGGGCACATGACCTTGAAACTTGGGACTTTTCGGCGAGATGGGACCAAAATTAACAAATTTTCAAAGTTACGAAACTAAATTACAAAAATCAATTCGTTGAAGATAAAAATTGCCACCTGCCTAAGTTACAGGATGAAAATTATAATTTTTCGACTAAAATTAATCCCTGAAAATTACACATTTTTTACTTCTCATAAACAAATAAATTAATAATAACATCTACAATGAAAATTAGAATGTTAAAAATATATTTTTCAAATTTTGTAAATCAGCGAGCTCCCAGTTTGATGAGTATTGTGTTGAACAAATAGATTACAAAGTATTACATTCTTGATCCTTGCTTTTACTAGTCTTCCTTTTGCAGTATCTAAAAAATTGGAGTTGATACATCAAGTCTTGGAATATTCGTACGGTAGAGATCGGCAGGAACCGTCTTTTTTTTTTTTTTCATTTTTTGGTGTTATTTTTTTTAGACTATTAACCAAAGCCCTGAATCGTCTTCAATCGGAAAATTTTCTTAGTGAAAATAAATGGATAAAGTCCATACTTCAAAAATTAGATTTATAAAAATTTAAAATTTCAAGTATTGCAGATCAATATGTTCTCAATATGGGGTGTGTTCAAGTGAGTGCTGAACAAATAGATTACAAAAACTCATATGTTTTTGGTGAAAATTTCACTATTTCACTCATAGAGAATATAAATTAATAATGCATTTTAATTGAAAATAAAGTAATAACGCCCCTAGCATAGGGTGTGTTGATGGCAGTACTAAACAAATGAACTGAAAAAAAATGCATTTTTCATCTTGTAACTTAGGGTTGACAATTTTGGTTCTACAGAAATTGATTTTCACAATTTAGTCCCGTAACTTTGAAAACTTAATAATTTTGGTCCTTCTTCGCTGGAAAAATACATGTGCCGGGCAAATGACCTTTAAAATTGGGGTTTACGGCCAAATGGGACCAAAATTGCCATATTTTCAAAGTTACAAAATCAAATTGTTAAAATCAATTTGTGTAGGACCAAAATTACCACCCTCTCTAAGTTACTGGATAAAAATTGCAAATTTCCCTTTTTATTTTAAATCGATCGGTAAATGCTGATTTTAGTTCAACTCGTTAAATTGAATAAATTTAATCTAAGCAACGTTTTATGTTCAATAAGTTTTCAAACTCGACTCAAACTCAATTTAATTAGCGAAAAATGAATTATAAAATATGCTTGAACACATGAAAAATACTCGAATTCAATTCATGTTAATATCTATTAAAACTCGTTCAACTTAATTTGATCAATAATCAATCAAATCAAATTTAAATATAATTTTTTAATTCTTATACTAATTCAAACAAATTTAAATAATAATAATAATAACCTTTTCGACTCGTTTTATTTACACCCAAATCATCTGACAGTAGTTGAGATATTCCAACCTACTCTATATTAGTCTCACAACTTGATTCATATACCGTATCATTGTTAAGGATGAAATTATTGGTGTTTGGTGCCCTTTCCCACACGTAGTATGACACATCCTTCGTACTACTACTACTACTACAAGAAGTAGGAGGTCAATTATGTTAAGAAAAAGAAGTTGGGGCTACAAAAATATCCAAATGGCAAGAAGTTTATCATATCAGTTGGAGGAGGGGGTAAATATCATTTTTTTTTAAAAGTGACTGAAATTTACTGATGTAGACAAATCTATGATTACGTAAATTGAAAAAAAATTAACTGGACATATTTTAAAAATATTCTACTACATAAGCGTTGACATGGAAAAAAATATATAAAATAAATTTTAAATTTACATTACGTATATAATTATAAATTATAAAAATAAAATTATTATATAATATAAATTAAAAAAAAGTTAGCCCCCCCCACCCTAATCTTTCCCTACTGACGCCGCCCCCTAATCCTTCCCCTCCGCAGCCCCCGTCCCCCCCCATAGAAGGGGGTGGCGCTGCCCCAACAGAGGGGAGCGAACGACGTCGCCCCCCGAGCTGCGTTGGGCGCGGCCGTCGCCCAGACGGTATATCGCGGTCGCCCAGTTGTGCGCTGGGCGATAGCAATGTCACCCAGTTGGTTCAAGGGTGACGGCACTCGCCCCCGTCTACTAGTCGTCGTCGCCTCTTTCTGGGCGGTGGCGGCGGGAGGGTGGGAGGGGGTAGGGCGCCAAGGGCTTGGGGGGTGGAGGGCTAGACGGGGATTAATTTTTTTAATTTATATTATATAATAATTTTTTTATAATTTAATTATATACATAATGTAAATTTAAAATTTATTTTATACAATTTGTTTCATGTCAACGCTTATATGGAAGTGTATTTTTAAAATATGCTCAATCAACTTTTTGTCAAATTTAAAAAGCTCTAAAATTGTCCATGTCAGCAAATTCCGGCCACTTTTAAAAATCTAGTGGCCAGCGTCCTGCAATTGCCAAAAAAAAAATAAAAATTCCAGAGCGATTTTGCCACCCCTATATATTTAAGGTCCTTAGTTTTCCACCCCTAATATACGGGACAATAAATGCAATTAAGCCCAACATCATATATATATATATATATATACATATATAACTAGAAAACGATAGTCTTTTTACAAGGAAGGGAAATGAGTCTAAGCTAGATATATCATTCCCTAGTGGTCAGTTTAGGAGCAAAAACCCCTAGGAAGTTCTCAACAGATACCTTGAAATGATACAATCGCGAGCATAACAAAAACCCCATCACTAGCCTATAAGAGTTGGGAAGAAGCTGACTGGGAGGTATCCCAAAGCTATTGAATATTTGTACAAGGTGATCAGGGAGAGGAAAGCGAAGACTTTGAAGTTAGTTGGGAGGCATACACCGTCAAACATCCAGGGGGAGGATCATTGGCACTTTGAGAGGAAAGGGGAAGGACCTACTCATGACCTGGGGGAAGGGCTATCTAACCAACGAGTTTTTCGATGGCTTTCTTGGACATGGTAGAGGGAATGTTGGAAATTACTGCTAAAGCTTCGCTTGACACTTTAGTAGGAAAAGGAGGAGCATTTTCCCCCGACGAAGAAGCTCCGGACCTACGGGCATCTTGTCTCGAATTTTTTGAGTAAGAGGACCGCAAGTACAGGGAGGAAAGGGGGACGCAGAGGAGGCTGAATGTTAGCACACGCACACACGGACATCACTTGCGAAAGAAAGAAGAAAAAGGGAAGGGATGCTAAGAATAAGTACCTCGGGAAAACTGGAGAAATACCCACTAAGATGAACCAGATGGTGGCTGTAAAAAGTAGCAGATAGGTACGGTGAAATTGGAAAAAGAATGAAGGGGAGAAGCATTTAAATAAGAAGGGAAAGGAAGGTGAAAGGCTTTTTGGGAAAAAGGGACGCGTGGAAACCCAGGGGTCGTTTTTTATGTGGTGGGAGAGAGAGCCAAACGACACGCGGAAGGCTAGGGGGTGGCTAATCTATGGGAGGTAATTATTAAAATGATAAGGGATGACTCTCTCTCTCTCCTGCCGCCAAAAATAGAATATAAAAATTTGAATTTAAACATCTCACACACTCTTAAGTTTTTGTCCCACCAAAAAAGCTTCGGCACAAAAACTTGGGGGACAGCTGATGTGGGTAAAAAGAAGGATTGCATAGGAACCTAAAAAATAGAAACCGATATGGGAATATACAAGGATGATAGAAAACAAGGAATTCAAGGTTACAGAGCTATGAATAAAAGTACAAGGCCTATCAACAATGAGAACTTTTGAATAGAGGAAGAGGAGAACAAAGAAGGAATCGAATACGGGGGCCAGAGGAAACGAGGCAAGGGACAAGCGAAGGCCAAACCTTACGAAGGGCGGATAAAGGGCATCGAGGGGAATGAAATTCGAAGCGAGAATAAAAGGACCATATAGGCCTTTCCGAGGGGAATCCTCTCCTTTTGAGATCTTTTTACGAGGTCACGCCACGTAAATAAAAATCGGTCTTTGTAGAAGAAATTTATGAGGCCATCTCTGAATCACTGAACAAGATCCCTTATAGATATCCTCGTGTCATCCACTCTTTAGCCCCGCCTAGCTTCATAGAGGCAATCTACGAGGTGATCTCCGTATCTCCTAGCAAGATCTATTGTAAATATCCTCGTAGCCTTCCTTCCCTCCCCTATACAAACCCCTTTATGATACCCCAAGCAGGGCAGAACATTACAAATATATCTTTTTTGGGTTAATTTCATTTTTGGTACCCAAGGTATACCTCTATTCCACCTTTGATACCCCATGTTTTCAAGTCATCAGCATTGGTACCCAACGTTTGCATTTTTACTCCACCTGAGTACCCTCCGTTAGGTTGACCGTCAAAACTAACGGTCAACCCAATTTTGGAGGGCAAATTGGGGGGGTTTTTTGCCTATTAGGGTATGTTTGGCTATGATTTTCATTCATCACACAAAATAGTACTGAAATAATTGAATTGAGAAAATTTATGTAGAATACTTGTTATTATTTACTATTAATTTTTTTATTTTTAATTTATTATTTATTATTTACTATTAATATTTGTGTTTGACATTAATTTATCGTGCATGCACTTTTAAGAAGGATGTTCAACAATAGTTTCATTACAGATTTTAGGCCAAAATGCCAAACATAACAAACATTAATGGTAAAAAATAAATTAAAAGCAAAAATTAATGGTAAATAATAGCAAACATTCCACATAAATGTTTCCAATTTAATTATTCAACACTATTTTGTGTGATGAATGAAAATGATAGCAAACATACCCTTAAATAGACAATAAAAAGCCCTAATTTGCCCTCCAAAATTGGGTTGACCGTTTAGTTTTAACGGTCAACCTAACGGAGGGTACTCAGGTGGAGTAAAAATGTAAACATTGGGTACCAATGCTGATGACTTGAAAACATCGAGTATCAAAAGTGAAATAGAGGTATACTTGTGGTACCAAAAGTGAAATTAACCCTATCTTTTTTTCACTATTTACTTGAGTTTATCAGAATTATACCACATCATAGCTCTTGGTCATAACGATGTGTTGCCGCCACAAATGTTCTACATCTTCCTTAATTAGCATCAAACACAAAGGGCCTTGATACGAAATTAAATGTAGTCCATGAATTTTCCCCACAAGTCCGGACAAGATTATACATCCGACTTAAGAACAAGCTTCTACCTCTTGGACAGAAGTTTAGAGAAAAAAATCAGGGAAATAATATTCATTCCCAAAGATCCTTTTCAGATATTGTAACACTACAAGAAAATCGCTCATTAGCAACAAAAGAAAATCAGCGTCAAACTAATTAACAAGTAAAATTCTCGTTGCTAATCTACGTTATAATACAAGAAATTTACTTGTTGATTTAGCAACAAATATTTACTTGTTGACAAATTTAGCAACGATTTGTTTAAAATATATATCAAGGAGTGTAGATTAGCAACAACAATTTTACTTGCTAATTAACTCGACGCTGACTTCAACAACAAATATTTTCATTGCTATTAAGCTATTATCTTGTAGTGTAAGCCTTTTATTTTACATTTTATTAAAGGATAAATTACAGCCACCTCTCATGAGATTTGACATAATTACAAATACTCCATCGTTATTTGAAAAATTATTAATACCCGCTCTGAGGTTTGTAATTTTTAATCAAAGGCCTAAAATTGATCATTTTGCCCTTGAATTTTATTTAAATTGCAGAAAAATTAGTCGAGAGAAATGCATTATTGTTCATCTGTTTAAAACCTTAAGAAACCTCTCTATGCGTATTGTAGTCTAAAAAAAATTAAAAAAAAAAAAGAATTAAATAAAAAAATTCAATTTGCATAAGGGAATTTTGGTCAGTTCATCCATAAAATTGGATGAAAATGGGTTATTTGTTAGACGGTTACAAATTTAAGGGGGGTATTTGTAATTTTTCAAACAACGAGGGGGTATTTGTAATTATGTTAAATCTCAAGGAGGTAGCTGTAATTTACCCTTTATTAAATTAATTTGTGTATTTTTTTTTAGTCTCAAAAGTGTGAGTAATTTATCTCATTACATATATACATATAATAAATAATAATAAATATATAAATATATTCTGACAAAATAGTGGCTGCTAGCAAAAGGGCGATGGTTGTGGCCCCATTTCCCTGCTTCCATCACCTCGGCAGAGAACTTTGCCAACCGTGTCATGCCGTTAACGTTGCCCAACAGAGATTCGACATGGTCGGCCCCTAAGGTGGCTAAAAGAGGAAATGTTTTACCGGTCCGAATTAGTTTTGGTTGAATCGAATCAATTATGTGATATACTTGTTATGTGATTGCAATTTTTTTCTGAACTTTACCCAAATCACACGATAAGTATATTGCACTTGCTATACAATAAGTTTTTGTCCTGCCAAACCGAATTTTAATTAAAATTTCCCACAGAATGAATATTGTTATATTTCTAGTAGGAATACAATAAAATCTTTGATTGATTCACTTAAGGGGGAAAAAAAACAACCACAATAATTAGAAATAAAACATGAAATATTTCAAATGTCACACAAATACATAGAGACACCACATGGTCCCAGGCACAACAGCTCATCTCCTTTATTAGTAGAAAACACACAGACATACGTACCATTTTGAACAAATGCTTAATACACCAATTCTAATTCATAACATTGTTCAATTAGGTTTCAAATACTAATTAATTATAATAATGCATCATGCATTATACGAAGGGAACATCTGATTTAGGGTTTGCCAATATGATGAGTTTCAATGTCCTTAGTGAGGTCGATGAAGAAGGAGAGCAAGGAAATGGGATGTTCAACGTCTTCATTCAGCATCTCATATTCCAACGTCCATGTAACCAAATCAATCTCACCCTTAGTCTCGATGTGCAGTGTTATAAGGAAGGTTTTGTATTCCTCCATCAGATCTCCTTCCAGCATCTTGAATTCGATCAACTTCTTCTCCTCGTCGATTGTTTGAATATGTTGTTTCGCGATTTTCTCTTTCCCATCTGCGTTAACGTGAATTGTGGCGAATACTAATTAATTACGGTTGCACAATAGCTATAACATATTAGATATGTAGATAGAGTATACTCACCATGAGTGTACTTCCAGCAAATGATGGAACCGACTTGCCCGAACTCACCCTCATGCAAATCACATCCTTGGACTTTGTCCGGGCTGGTTGTGGACACATGGTGGGGTTTGTGTCCGAACAGCTCATGAAACACGTCTCCCCCAGCCTTGAACTCTGTTGCAGCAACAAGCTTTCCAGTTAATCCCATCTCTATATCTATCAATTTCAGTTATATAAATGCAAGAAATTGATTTGTAGCTTTGAAGGTGCGGAGAGCTGCTTCTGCCTTCTCTTCTTTATATAGATGCCAGTGCCTGAGACCTTCTGAGGTCTATTCAACTGTATATTTTTTTCGTTAAATGGATTTTTCGTTTTGTATTTTGGCGTTTTAGTTCTTTATTTTTCTAAGTTAGCAAATAGGTTCTATAACTTTTTAATTTTTTACGATTTTATAAATTAAATAATTGAGCAATACATTGATTCGATCAACACATCAATATAACTAAATGCTATGAAATAAATTACAATTCACTCACATAAAATGAGACAAAGACCCGCATGTCAACCTCGGATTTATTTATGAAATCTCCCTTACACTACCGACCTCCTCCCTCTCTCTGTAGCATCCCTTCTCCTCTTTTGGTTCTTCTTGGTTTAGAATCATGAATAGAACAAAAGAGAATCACGAACACCCAAATCTCGTTTTTTCTAGCAAAGAGCTTAGATCTCCTCCGGTGTGGTGTGTACCACTTTAGAGGAGTTCTACACTTGGACTCTCCGTGAACAAAATCCAGACAAGGAGCAACGCTGGTAGACGATCTCGAGAGACGAAAATAACTGTTCACTACAAGAAAAAAGCTTAATAGCAATGAAAACATTTGTTCCTGAAATCAGCATCGAGCTAATTAGGAAATAAAATTTTCGTTGCTAATCTACCCTATTTAATGTATATTTTAAACAATTCGTTACTAAATTTTTTAGCACGTAAATTTTCGTTGCTAAATTTATTACCAAGTAAAATTCTTGTATTAAATAATATAGATTAACAATGAGAATTTTACTTGCTAATTCGGTCAACGTTGATTTTTTTTCGTTGCTATTAAGCAGTTTTCTTGTAATGGTTGGTTATTGTGTTCTTCTTGTTTCTTCCATCGCCCATGCATGAGTGATGTACGCTTTTAATTGTAATCTCTGCGTTTTGTACACAAAAAGCCTGGGAACACCAAGGATACACCCCTTGATCCGAATTTAAATGTTTTAAATTTCTGCTTTCTACATTCCGCAGCATTCCGGATGTAACACCCTCTAACGGCATTACGACTATATCTTCCCTAAATATCACACTTAATGTAAACCCTGATTATATGTATAATTAGGCACATAATCTAGTCCCTATTGAATATATATACATATATATCAAGTACGTCAAAAAAATGGAACCGTTATAGTTAGTTTACATGTCATTCTCGTTTTTAATCCAAAATGAGACGTCTATTTCTATTTATGATGAGGAGAAAACTGCATACTGGCCCGACCTGACTGGAATGCAAAACGTGGACCTATCTGTCGTGAATAGGCACAGCAAAGTTTACACCTGAAAATATTAGCAGAGGGATGAGCCTGCAACTCAATAAGTAAATAACCGGTACCACTATACACGCACCTCAATTATATCAACAAGACAAAAACAAGCAACGTATATAATATAATCAACTTAATCAAGCACATTTCATTTTATTTCTCCACGTAGTCATCCCATAACACGATAACCAATCAAACTTGTATTTTTTCCTAGTTGGCTTACCAGAAAGGTGATATAGTGTTTTTCTCCACCAACTCAACCTCACTATTCATTCATATATATACATGAATCCCCTTGGCATGCCACACAGGCTTGTCAATCTCATTTCGCATCAAAGCTCTTTCATTTCGCATCATAACTCTTTTCACATTGCATCATAGTTCTTTCATATTGCATCATAGCTCTTTTCATTTCATTTTGCCACATAGGCTATTCAACAACATCAAGGGGTATTCATATCATAATTACATTTAATTTCCATCACTCCCTCAATTCCACATATCACCGTTCTTGTAAGCCAACTAGCCACATAAAACCACATAGCAACATTTTTCACGTACAAGCACATAACACTGGTATCAAACAGTCAATGGCCTATCTTCCTCATTTCACTTTCACGACATAATCATTCAAAGTAATCATCAACCACTCGTACAATTCAAAATATATTAGTGCTAGCACGAATCATCGGCTCACATAAAACTAATATCACTAAGAAGTGAAACATATATAGATAATACTAATTATTTACGTACACACTAATAGAAATAAAGAACATATATATAAGTAGCACTATTTATTTACTTACCTCGACTTACAACGATCTACTTGTACGTAGGGAGTTGCTCAATCATTCACCTTATCCCCCTTATCCTATAATAAGTTATAATGCATATAATCAATACACCAAAAGTATCGTAACTTCTAAATAAAATATTAAATAGTATTTATATATATATATATTTCACCAATCTCTCAATATTTCATTAAACCCTTCATCCTATTATAATTACCATTCATAATAACAATTCTTGGATTATATGTATCTCAAAATATACTTATCTTTACTAAATATAACATTTTTAAATATATTCTATAATATTTCTCAAATAAAATTTTCAACCCGATTAAACTAAGCCAATCAATTGTAGAAATTATTAAATCTAGTAAATTAAGCAGTTTAAGCTATTAATTATAACACCCCTAATTTAATTGAGATATTTAACCAGGCACTAATTATAAATACTCAAATTCATAAAATTCTCCGGTTAAACACTAAATTGAGGAGTATAAATAACATTTAATAAATGCACTTATTAAATAATATAATTATATAAATTAAAACTAATTAAAATAAAATTATTTCTTACCGAATTGTTTTCGCCGAACTCAGTTTGAGTTTGTGTATGATTAGTGTGTGTGTTTAGGGGTGTGTGTGTGTGATTAATATATATAATAAAAAGTAAACTGATGGGTGCTGATGCACCCATCTTTATCCAACCTCTTTTTTATTTTTATTTTTTTTTAAATTTTAATAAACTTTTTTCAAAATACCCATTACGTCCTTTCTAATTTCTTAATTAATATAATTTGTTCCCAAATATATATAAAGCTCCAATTCACTCTGTTTAAGTTTTAATATGATCACAATTTAAATCTATAATATATCTACTAATTAACTAAATTTTCTGAAATAATTACGAATTAACCCCATAATTATGAATAAAAATTTGTGGGCGTCACACCGGAGCCGGTCCATGACCTTCAATACAATATTGAGATCGTCCCCCCGTGGGTGTTTCCACCGGACACTGGTTGCATCCCAGACGAACCAATAACTTGTTTGTTTAAGGTTTCAACCATATTTCTCGAAACTCGAGAGAAATATGAAAGTTTCCATAGGCGATACTAAATGTTGTACCGAAAATTTGGATTAAGGTCTTTTAGAGTGAATTTAGGAATTTGCTAAGCATAAGGAACATCATTCGTCTTGAGTCTATTAGATCGTAAGAGTAAGATAAGTGAAAGTCAGAAAATATGCTAAGGTTGCAAAAGTTGTACCTACTGCATGAAGGACGATTATTTATAGATCTTCTCCGATTATACGATTTCACGTGAAACACATACACCAAGATAATTAATGTTCACGATGAATCCATACGTATTGAAATTTAGAATTCACGAGGACCGGATCGTATAGACTTCTGAACTAGTGAAACATATCTAGAGCTTGTGTAGAGATCTTAATTATACTATAGGGAGTCTTGATACGACTTTTATAAGATTTTCCCCATATCACTATATATATTATTCTTGAGATTTATAATATTTCAAGAAGTCTCTGAGGATGTAATATTCTTCATTTTTTTTTTTTTGAGACTATTTATAATATTTACTTGAGTTTCATTAAATAAACAGATAAGGGATGTACCAAAATTCTTCGTCTAACTCAATCAGCTTTCATAAATAAAAAAAAAGGAAAAGAAAAGAAAAAATAGTTACTATATTGTCCCAACAATTTTAATAGTAAGATGAATGAAATAATTTTTAAAAAGAAGACTAGTCATGTGACAATGTCATTCATTTGCAAAAAACAATCATCCAAATAGTATTTACATAGCTTCAATAAAAATTCCACCGACAATGTCATTCATTTGCAATGAAGCGTTCATGGATTAGGATTTTAATATGTAAGTAGTATTATGTCCATTAAAAATGAAAAAAATACAAGTAAATCCCTTATGATATTGTAAACAAGCAAATTATTTTTTTATGAAAAAATAAATAACAATTTATACTCATATAATTTATTTATTTGCAATATTAAAGGAAGTAAATTGCATTAAATCCATTCAAAAATAGAAAGATTCTCATCTCACTGTGTAAAAGTTTTTATCTAGAAGAACTAAAAATTTAGTATATTCGTAATTAACATTACTATTATCAAAATATTAAAATGGTGGATTGAGTTTATGGAGTCGCATCAAACTTTAATAAAGGTGGATTCAGTCTATGGAGTCGCATCAAACTTTAATAAAAATAATAATTTTTGACAAATGAATGTTTTATCAAATAATCAAATTTTACTTTAAAAATTATTGTGAATACTAATTAATTATTATTGAAAAATGATTATTAATCGTTGTTTTTACAAACAAGGTCAAAATATTGGTACAACTAAAAAATTATGATAAATATTTTGATCAGTAAATGTTTATTAATATAATTAAAATTTAATTTTTCACATCGATTTTATTTAACCGTGATATATAGCACTAATTCATCATAATTTTTAACCCATAGTAATTTACAAGGGATAAATCTATTATTTTTTATAGTACATCTACGAAAGAAAATAGAGCTACAAAATATCGGGTAAATTCATTTCGCTGACATATTTGACTCAATTTGACTAACAAAAAAAAATATAAAATATGCTTAAACACATGAAAAATACTTGAACTCAATTCATATTTCGAATTTATTGAAACTCGTTCAAACTTAATTTGTCCAATAACCGACAATCAAATTAAAATATAATTTTTTAAATTTTATATTAATTCAAATAAATTTAAATAATAATAGCTTTGTCTGACTTGTTTATATATCATCTGACGTAGTAGAGAGATATTCCAACCTACTCCATCAATCTTACAACATGATTCACATACTGTATTATTATTAGGGATGCAATTATTGGTGATTGGTGCACTTTCCCCATGGCAACATGACACATCCTTCGTAATAATAAGGGTTAAATACACTATATTCCTCTAATGTTCAAAAACACTCACTGATAAATATATATATATATATATCAAAAAACCCCCTCGTGAAAGCAAAACACCCCATCATGCTATGGATGTATTGCACGCGCTCAATCTCAATTTTTTTTTAATTTTTTGGGTTGGATAATTACATTTGTATCTTTATCATTAACTGTCTCGTGATCTTAATGAATTAAAATCAACGGAAGATTTTATAGATATAAAATAATAACTTTAACCTATGTAACTCTGATTCAATTCTTAATTAAATATATATCCAAAAAATAATATAATACTATATTTTATATATATAATAAATATAAGAAAAAATTTGTCATTACAAAAATCAAATTTATTATATTTTTATTTTGGATTGGTTAATAGGTCAATACATTTTTAAATATGACTCATTAGAAAAGGATTAATATCAAAGTCTATAGTATATATTCAGGCCTAATAGATACGAGTATATGTGATACACTCAAACGCTGAAGACCTTGATACCAAATTAAATGTAATCCATGAATTTTTTCCATAAATTCAGAGAAGATTACATTCGATTAAGTACGCCAAACTTCAATCTCTTAGATCGCATTTCAGAGGAAAAAATCAAGGGAATACTAGTTGATGGTAACAAGATAAAACCATATACTAAATTATCAAATATCCCTAATTGTGTGTGTAATTACCGAATTACCATCGGTTAGTTATTGTACTTGTAAGTTAGTGGGGCTATGTAAATGACCAAGTTGCCCTAGTCATTAAATTGTATCCGTCAGATGATAGGTGGACGTTTAGTCCATTGTAAAGGGGACTTGCTACTTTTGGAAGAGAAATAAAGAGAAAAAATTGAAGGTTCTTGACTTGACATGTATTAGAGTGCTTTGATATTTTTCTTCCCGGATTTCACCCCATCAGCTTTGACGCCGTCTATGGGAAGCTGATATGAGCATTGAAGATGTACACCCGATCAAGAGTCAGGAATAGGAATGCGAGACAAGAAAGACACGAAGGAGGAGGGAAAAATCATGTGCAAGATCACGTCCCGGAGAATTTGCCAGGTCGTGATCTTCAGAACGAGAGGCAAGAAGACACTGAGGTCCCGCCTCCGCCCAATCATTCAGATAACTCTAGAGGCACTTCGCCAATTAGTGGAGGATGCATTTGCTCAAGCAGCAGAAAGGGTTGTGGCCCAGTATATGGCAGGGCGCGCGTTACCCCCACGACCCCCTCGTTATCCTTGCAGAGGTCAAGACGCTCCCTTGGCCCCTGAGGGTTGCGAGCAGAGGCCCGAGGACGCCCACGAAGGTTTGAAATATGAGGAGGAGGTCAACAGCAGGGCCACACAGCCAGAGGACAACTATTACCCTTCACCTCCTCGGAGATGCGTAAGCGAAGGAGACTACTTCCCACCACCTCCCCAGGGAGGGCATGAAGACAACTATTTACCCCCTCCGCGCCCGGAGGAGGTATCGTCAATACGGGAAGAGATGTATCGAGATATGGTCGGCCACATGCCTCCTCCACCTAGGTTCCCAAGTACCTTAGGACCCGGTGGGTACCCAGCGCGGCCCTTGGCAGTAGCGCCCCCACGACAAAGTCCATTCGCCCACCATATTTTAGCAGAAGCCATTCATCCGGGGATCAAGATCCCAAGCCTCAGCGAGTACAACAGAGTGGGTGATCCTCAGGACCATTTGGACCGTTTCCTGGCCAGAGCCGATATGTGAGACATTAGAGACGCGGCTTATTGCAAGTTGTTTCGGACTACCCTTTCGGGGAAGGCGATGGCGTGGTTTAACCAGCTACCCCCGGGAACCATCGAGTCATTCGAGTAGCTTTCCCAGCGCTTCTTGCACCACTTTGCGATTAATAGGCGATATCCCAAACCGCATCGTATTTGTTTACGATAATCCAATAAGAGAACGAAAGCCTGAGGGAGTGTGCACCGCTTCTCGAAAGCTGTTTTGAAAGTCTACCACGTAAACCCAGAACTTTTGGCAAGCATCATGCAACAAAATCTGATAAGAGGTCGATTCAAGGAGTCGATTGCTGGAAAGCCTCCCTCCTCCCAAGAAGAGTTATTGCCAAGAGTCGAGAAGTATATAAGAATTTAGGAATCCCTTATTTTTGGATTTCTTATAAAAAGTTACAATTTAATAAAGGTGATGATGTTTTATTTTTAATGTCTATTTGATTGTTTTTAGTTTTACTTTTGTTGTTATATCATTTTGTGAAATGTTATATTTTGGATGTTTTTGCATTGGATTGGATAAGTAATCATTGCTATCTGACTTAATTGGTGGAAAGTGAACTTAATTTTTTCGATGCTTGATATTATAAATTGGTTTGTAATATTATACAGTAGTTTGTGATGCTTTATTATTTTATAGTTTTACTAATTTTTTGAGATTCTTTAAGCATTGTATAACACGTTTACTTCGTATGACCCAATAATATCCCAATATGCTGTAACTGATGTGGAACAATACCAACTAATATTATCACCGATACCCTGACTTTCATGATAAAGATTCGACATCGTCGCCCCTATTAAGGTGACTGAATGAGTATATTGTGATACTGAAATATAATGTTGATTCACTTAAGGGTGAAAAAAGAACAACAAACAATAATTAGAAATAAAAATTAAACAACTTCAAATTTCACACAAATACATAGGCACAACCACCTGGAGCAAGCAGCTCATCTCCTTTATTAGTAGAAAACACACACAGACCAACTCTCACGCACTCATATCATTGTTCAATTAGGTAATTTACTAATTACGAAGGGAACATCTGATTTAGGGTTTGCCGATGTGATGAGTTTCAATGTCCTTAGTGAGGTCGATGAAGAAGGAGAGCAAGGAAATGGGATGCTCAACGTCTTCGTTCAGCATCTCATACTCCAAAGTCCATGTAACCAAATCAATATCACCCTTAGTCTCGATGTGCAGTGTTATGAGGAAGGTTTTGTATTCCTCCATCAGATCTCCTTCCAGCATCTTGAATTCGATCAACTTCTTCTCCTCGTCGATTGTTTGAATATGTTGTTTCGCGATTTTCTCTTTCCCATCTGCGTTAACGTGAATTGTGGCGAATACTGATTAATTACGGTTGCACAATAGCTATAACATATTAGATATGTAGATAGAGTATACTCACCATGAGTGTACTTCCAGCAAATGATGGAACCGACTTGCCCGAACTCACCCTCATGCAAATCACATCCTTGGACTTTGTCCGGGCTGGTTGTGGACACATGGTGGGGTTTGTGTCCGAACAGCTCATGAAACACGTCTCCCCCAGCCTTGAACTCTGTTGCAGCAACAAGCTTTCCAGTTAATCCCATCTCTATATCTATCAATTTCAGTTATATAAATGCAAGAAATTGATTTGTAGCTTTGAAGGTGCGGAGAGCTGCTTCTGCCTTCTCTTCTTTATATAATAGATGCCTGTGCCTCAGACCTTCTGAGGTCTGTCAATTTTAATTTTCTTTTTCGGGTTAAATGCAATTTGCTCCCGGTGTTAATTAAAAAGAGCAATTTACCCCCTATGTTATTCAAAATGCAGCAAACAACCTCCACAAGGGTTTTTTTGCTCTGTTTTAGAGGGTTTTTGCTCTATTTTTTAAAATAAGGAGATAAATTACTATTTATTTTTTCACAATGTTTTTTTGTATATTTTGCATATCACACGGGTAATTGCATTTTTCCCTTTCTTTTTCATTTCATTTACTATTTCTTGCTATTTGTTTGGTTTGTTTAATGGCGAATTCGGGATTTGGTTGGATTTCGTTGTCTTCTCATCCACTTAATATATGTTTGTCAACTGTATATTGATCATATCTGACGATGATGTTAATAATATTATCAATGTATATACATATCTAAGATTCACTCGCTGGCATATTTTAGTTTGTCAGAGTGATTTTTTTTTATTATTATTATCAATTTTATACATAGTTTTTTTTAAGTTTCTCTATAAATGTTAATTTCATACGTGTATGTTTAAAAATACTCTAATTGATCCTCGAACAAATATATATACATCGCTATCTAAAAGAATTTGTAGTAATAAAAATACCCTTGAACTATATTCAATCTAGAAGTCCAAATACAATATAATACAAATTTTACGAATTTTGAAGAAATTTATTGTAACATTTCCTTGATTTTGTACTGGAGTACTGAGTCTGTCACATTTATTTATTATATATATATATATATATATATATATATAAATCTGGGCATATCCTACATATTTCAATAAGGGTAAATTATATTTTTTGTCCCATAATCGCGACGTTGCAAGAAGTCCACTGAATCTTATCATTTTGGACCAAATTGTTGCTGTTTATATTTCTGATTTTCATTAAAGAAATTTTTGGCATTATTAACATAAAATTGTGTATAAAATTAACAAAAAAAATTCTCCATTTGCATCCATGTTTACACTTTTTTCCTACTAAATGGAAGATAAGCTATTTATAAGAGGAATAATAAGAAGTAAGCCTTTCCACCAATTTTTTCCACCAAATTTACGCCCACCTAACGGAAAAAACATCTGTCGTTAGCAATTTAACGATTTTTCATCTTGTGTCCTGAAATTGGAAAAAAAAAAAGTGTATATATGGAATACAATGTGTGAATTATCTACAGTATGAGATCAAAATTGAAAATATATCCGCTTATTGAACCAAAAATATAATTTACCCTTTCAATAATGTCATCACCATCATCATCATAATGGGCCGGATATTAATTAAGTTATTAAGAAAGCGTATATGACGGATCACAAGCTAGATGCATGAATGAAATATTTCTATTATTGTTTTCTTAGTCCATGATAATTGTACAAGTATGTGTAACAAATTAAAATGAGAAATCATATATATAAGACTATTGCAACCTATTAATATAGCAAATAATAACTATCGGGAACAAGTAAAAAGTTGCATTTATTTCAACTTTATAGCACATAAATAACATAAAAGACTATTTAATATTGTTATCCATTTGTTGTACCAATTTTTTGTGTTACGATATTCTGGCTATCCAATCCACAGCAAGCTACCCTTTAAATCTCTCAACTGTAAAAGACTAAAAAATGGAACTTGTTATAACCACACCGATAAGGCCTCTATTATAGTCTTCTAATGCTTAAGTCAGATAAATCGTAAAAGATAAGTATATAAAGATCGTAAAAGGCTAAAGTAGCAAGAGTTGTAACTGTTACGTGAAGAGCGATTATTTATAAGTTTCCTCCAACTTTGCAATTCCCCATGAATCGCAGACATCAAAATGATCGACAATCATGATGGATCCATACTGATATATACTAAAATGGTTGGCCTGAAAACAAGCCCAACGGCCCAAGGAAGTTACAAGGAGCCCAATGAGAGATATTAAAGCCCCATGCAGAAGCCCACACATTCTGGGGGAGGCCCCAAAGAGGCACCGACCCAGCACAAAGAAGAACCAATCCGGCCTCTCCCTAGTGAAATAGAGGCCCAACCCAGGCAAAGGATTAAGCCCAACTAGGGAGGCCTGGGCTAGGGGCCCGAGCTCATCAAGTCCAGATAAGGGTAGACTCAGCCTTATCCTTATCCGCACAAGACCCCTCCAACTGCCCCCTACGTCCAAGGAGTCCAGAGGCTGCAGAAGTCTAGGGAGACCAGTACTCGGTCCTCCTAGAGTCTCAGTCAATGAAGAGTCCTCCCTTACCATGGATTTTCCTCTAACATTTTTTGGACTCTAACACACGAATTTATGCTCTCAACTTGCACCAAATTCATTTTATGCTCATTGTTCACGAAATCTGATTGTTTCATTACTTTGTTTAAATTTATTTTCCTATAATTACTTACTAACTTGAGGGTCGAAGTGCTAACATTTTTTTTGCAGGTCCCCTTTTCATAGCTTACAGAAATTCAAGGTCCACTCCACTCAAGTCCAAAACGAGCTCTCTTAGCTCAAATCACATACATATTAGGATTTTGCGTGCACCAGGGTAAAAACTATAATATTAATAAAATAAATTCAAAACTTGTATGAAAGTATAAGATATACTAAGGGATAGGTCTAGATACGACCCTCATAAGAGAACCCCACATCACTATTATATTAATTCAATGGGCAAAAATGCAAATTTAGTCCTGTAACTTAGGGGTGGTGGCAATTTTGGTCCTGTAATTAAAAAAAAAAATTCCAAACAACTCCAATCAATTTCATCGGAATCCCCAATTTAACCATTTCATGTGCAAGTTGTTAGAATAGGAGACCAACAAGCCAATTAGTTGGCTACTTGTAATATGTTCATAAAGTCTTTCCTATGTTACGTTAAATAATTAATGAGAATAAAGTTCTTTGACCAGCATTTGATGTGTATTTATACACATTATCTCTGTATGTCACAGACAAAGCCCTTAGACGTTCATCTAGTCTTGCTCCTTGTGGGTCTGCTGGGTTAGAGCCTATCATTTAACGCGGAAGTCCATTTGGGTGGTCTGTCCCACTTTAGGGTCTTGGAGTTGGAAGCAGATCTTGAATGTCCGGAATGAATTCAGACGCAGGATCACATTCAGGATTGGTGATGGGGGCCACATTTTGCTCTGGCAGGACCCATGGCACCGGCGTCCTCCTTGACCACTACCACCAAGGTCCACAGATTACCGGGCTGCATGAGGGAGCTATGTTGTAGGAGATCATTCGTGATGGGCATTGGGATTGGTCGGGGACGAGGTCCTTTTCATTCTGCAGATTATGGAGGCTACCCCTCCCATTACGCCTGGGTCGGATACTGTTGTATGAAATGCTAATGGGGGGACTTTCTCCACATCTTCCACCCTTGAGCTCTTCAGACCGTGCCCTCCGCCTGTAGGTTGGTCCGTCTTGCTTGGAGGACCTGTCAAAATCCCCGAAATTGGTTTGTGCTTTGGTTGGCTATTCAAGAGCGCCTGTCCACTTTGGACAAACCTTGGTTACTGTATATGGGTGCTCACTGTGTGTTGTGTGGGATGGCGGTGGTGGAGAGCCACCAGTATCTGTTTTTTGACTGTGTATACTCGAGAGCCTGCCTCCAATTGTGTCATAGGGAGGTTCGTTTTTCTTGGCCCTTTGCTGACTGTCAGCGTGATATTGCTTAGGCAGCCCAACGATGGCGAGGTGCTTATCTTATGAATGTCTCGTATCGCTCCCTTCTTATCGGCCTTGTCTATCATTTATGGATGGGGCGGAACTTGCGGCGCTTCGAGCAACTCTTTCATAGTTCTGAGGTTCTTTCCGGTATTATCATTGACCAGATCAGAAATAGGATACTTAGCACCCTCCGGCCCCCCTCGTTGCAAGTTTGTGCTACCTATAGGGTCTGAAAAATTGCGTGGGAACAGTGTACTACACGACCGTGTACCCTTCAAAACACGGCCGTGTTTGGTTAGGCATGATTTTGTTGTTGTAGTAGTACGTAACACGGCCGTGTTCCTTTGTCTACGACCGTGTTATCGAGCCTGGCTTCCGTCTTATTGTATTTGTACTCTACATTTATTTTAATGAAAGTTTACATTCCTCCCCTCCCCCCCCCCCCCCCAAAAAAAAAAGCCCTCAAACGTTGGGGAACATAAAATCAACTTTTGAGAGTTGGTTTAGAACGTTCCAAGTCGAGAACCCTCAAAAAAGGGCATTGAGGGTGTTATATAGAGAATTACACTACGTCCTGCATTTATACGATGGGTATCGCATTTCATTGATGACAGGTGCATGACATTATGCACTTTAATGGGTGTTTGACAAGGGGTTGTCAAGTTACCTGGACTGAATTGTATGAATTGTCATATGGAAACCCACGGGAAAATATCAGTATGACTAGGACTCTTAGGATGCGTTAGTGCTCAAATTAGTTCTTTGACTTGAGGAGCCACGGTATCCTTTTGTATGGGGTGACTGTATCTTGGTCTTGACCGATGTGGCAGCATAAATACTTGGTTACCAAAAAGCCATGTACCAATGCAACCAAATCATGTATGGATATTGGTGTATTTCAAGAAATAATTCATCACCCATCATGAGATGATGGTAATCTCCTATGTTCTCTAGGCAGTATGTTCTCCAGAAGTCCGTGGTCATGGCTTTCGATCAAATAGGAAAGGGATTTTCTATTTTGATTAAGGACACACACAAGTAGAGTAGATACATGAATATCGAAGTCAGGATGGGAATCGATTGCGAATTCTATAGCCTAGACTTTGGCCAGGAGGTGGCTTGATGGAACGATCGTGTTTGCATGGTACGCGCAACTTACAGGTTATATCATTTTCATCTATTCTCTAGTGTTATGTACCATTACTAGATGATACATTGTAATAGGTACTCCTCGATTAAGGGGTTAATCAGGAGTGATTAATTAAACATGATACAAATTAATCTAATACAAATGAGTTCCTAATTAAGTAGTATGTTTGATAGGATTAAATGGAATTTTCATTCTGTATTTTTTATATTTTGACGTTTTAATCCTTTATCTTTCTAGGGTAGCAAATAGGTCCTGTAACTTTTTAATTTTTCACGATTTTGGTCCTTTCGTTGCCAGAGTTTGCAAGTGTTGGCCGGGAAATTTTTTAATTTGGGGCTTTTCTTCTCATTGGTCAATTTAATGGACCAAAATTACGAAAAATTAAAAGTTACAGGACTTATTTGCTATCTTAGAAATATAAATGACTAGAGTGCCAAAATATAAAAGATACACGACGAAAATATTGTTTCATGCTGGCAGGAATTGACCAATGAGAAGAAAAGCCCCAAATGAAAAATAAATTCCGGCAACATTTCCAAACTCCGGTGGCTGAAGGACCAAAATCGCGAAAAATTAAAAAGTTACAGGACTTATTTGCTATCCTAGAAAGATAAAGAACTAAAATATCAAAATGCAAAAGATACGGGACGAAAGATACGTTAAACCCATGTTTGATACTATGCCAAGTCTAGTTAAAATGAACCTCAAGAGTCAAAAGCAAATCGCAACAAAGTTGGAAAATTAATTAGTGAATTGATTTTGGAAGATAAAGATCAGTTTAGAGGAATTTAAATTAATCATTAAATAAATTATTTATTTAATTGAGAGTCTATGTGATAGGAAACCAAGAGATTAATTAGTCTTGGATTTGGACTTAATTAATTAGATTAATTAAGTGGCTCGATTCAAATATTAATTTGATAAATATTGGACTAAAATGCAAACTTAGTCCTGTAGGGTTGCAATTTTGGTCTTACTAAAATCGAATTTTGCAAGTTCGTTATGCAATTTTAAAAAATTGCAATTTTAGGAGAATTCCAACTAATTTGCCAGAATTTTCAATTTAATTGAGTCATGTACAAGTCATATGCAATTTTTCGAACAAAATAACCAATAAAATCCTCAAATCATGAATTTCTTTATATTATAGAATTAAATTACAAAAATCAATTCATACCAGGTAAACTATGCCACCCCTAAATCAATGCATTTTTCCCTAATTCAATTGTATGGTTTTAAGTATATGTTAGTCAACAATTGCAAACTTAGGTTCAACAATTCACCCTTTTTTTAAGGGATAATTACACTTCCCTCCCCTAATGTTTAGTGTATTACATGTAGATTTCCTGTGATTTGGAAAATTACATTTAGAACCAATGAGGTTTGCTTCTGTCTAACAAATAGGTCCCTCCGTTAATTAAAATTCACTCATTTGTTATACAGAAGCAAACCTCAGGAATAGTAAATATAATTTCTCAAATCATACGAGATTTACGTATAATTACACCAAATCTCAAAGGAGGGGAGTGTAATTATCCCTTTTTTAGTGGGACTGACTGTCAATTTTTTTTTAAGCTAGCTTCCATCAAATCAACACTTCCACTTCAAAAATCCGTAGAAGTAAGCAAGTAATTATGTCTTCTATCTTTTCTTCAGATCAATAGTAATAAATTACATGGATATCAACGAAACTTCTAGAGCAATCAACTCACCATTAATTCTAATACTTGGTCGGATGATTCGGTCAACATAGGCAGCTATTTCTAATTCCCTTTATTACACCCACATACCTATTTATTATCAATAAATTCGATCGGTGTTCTGCTTATGATGTGCACTATCGTGAGAACTGACATTTGTGCTGGATTGGATTTTCTGGAATTGTTATATTTACTCGGTTATTTATATCCATTTTTATTGAAATATTGCTTTTTGACATTCGTGTTTTTATATTTTAATATTTGACAAATAAATCATCTCTTGTAATTTTTTAATTAAAAATTAGATTTTGATTTTCTTTTGGCATAAAATTAACACATTTCTATATCTTATAGGTATTTAGTGTTTGATCATAAGATTTAACAAAAGTTTTTATCGAAAAAGATAAGATAGGAAGTATTTATCAAATTTCAAAGGAAGTGGATGTCAAAAATCAAAATGTTAGGTTATATTTGTATTTCTGGATTTCGTTTTGAGGAAGGATCGGAGAAAATTTTTTAGATGATTCCATAAATAGAGTTTTTGAAATTCATCATTGTTTAAAAATAAAGATCAAATTTAGAGTTGGAAATTTAAAATCCTTTAAATTTAAAATTAATCAAACAAATACATTTGTTACTAGATAATTTGAATATCTTGACTCCAAATTTATCAATTCAAATATAATCTTATGGAAGACATACACATATAACTGTATTTTTTATATTTTTTTTTGTATGGTTGATACTATTCAAACGAATTTGCATATTCGTCTAGTTTTGTTTTTGGGAAAAAGAAATCATTTTCGTTCAAGAACTAGACAATCGATCTCAAAACATGCTAGATAGAAGATGGCATCTCCTCACATTTTGAGATACATAACATGCAACCTGATTAGCTTTGTTCCCTGTGTAAGCAAAGCTACACACATGTAGGGTGGCAATTGAATCTGAATCCGAGAAAATTTATCCTAAATTCGGGCATAGTAATGGATTCGGGTTGGACAGGAACTCGAACCACCCCAAGTGGGGCGAGCTGAGGTGGGTCCACGTCTTAATGGTTTGGCCAAAGATCCACTCTGATTATTTTCTAATTATTTTTTTATATTATATATATCTATATAAAATAATAATATAAATAGTTTATTAACGTTTTAATATTTATATAAGTAACACATAATTTAATATTTTTAATATTTCAATACCTAAAACAAGCACATATAAATTTTAAAAAAAAAACCTTGAAATAATAATATTGTCTCAAATCAAATTTAAATATAATTCTTCAATAATAATTTAAATAAATTTGAATATTAATATGTTAAACTCGACTTTATTTATTTATACCATTTATAATCTGATAGTTGAGATACTCCAAACCTACTCTAGCAGTCTTGCAACATGATTCACGCACCTTATTAATCAGGACAAAATCGCGACTTGGTGTTTGGTGCATTTTCCCACACGCAACTTGCCACACGTCTTTTGGGTTATTTTCATTTTAGTCCCTATATTTTTAATTAATTTTTAAAATCATCCAATGCTTTTTATTATTTTTCAATTTCATCATTCCGGTTAATTTTGATCAATTTTTAGTCATTAAATGATCTTTGTCCAAAATCCCCTACAAATTTTGATAAAAATTTAAAAAATTGAAAAATCAACCCCCTGTTTTCTAAACCAAATTTTAATTTAGTCCTTTATGACCGTTAGAAAATTATTATCGTGAAAATTTAATCATTTGAAGGCCACTATTTAATAGTTGGAGTTTGGCCGTTTGCCAAGCATACATCTTTAAAAATATATGGTGAAATTAGAAATGAAATGCACAAATCAAATTTGACAAAAGCATGAAAAATCAGCAAGAGATTTGGAAGTATTCAATAGCAATCAACCCAATTTTTTTCATCTATTTCATATAAAAACCAGCCATCAACAACGTATCATTTCAACCATTATTGTTTATACATTGATCATGCCTTTTTCAAGTTCAACCAACAACAAACGGCATCAATGTAGCAATGATAAAAGAATACGTACGAAAGTCATCATCATCATCATATATATATATATATATACACTATGTCAATATCACTAGAGAAAATATAATATTTAACCATGACTAATTATCATGGTTAAAAATAAATGACCGTAGTAAAAAATCAATGACCACAACCACGCAATGGTTGTTGGCCGTGGTTTTTGTGAGTGTGGCTAATATATTTATCATGGCTAAAAGCCATGACAAAAATAATTTTTATGGTGGGTAAGTTAAATTTTTGCATTGGTTTTATTTAATCGTGATTAATAATAATTATTTATCATGACTTTAGTTCATAATCATTAAAATCGTAGGCAATAGTAATTTTTTTTTTGTGTATATTCAATTTTGCCTAGCAACCTAAACATATATAAGATTATGCCATAACATATACTATGCCATAATATATAAACCCACAAATTTTTCCTTTTTATTTTTTTGATAAATATAAAGGAAAGTACTAGAATGCCCTTCAATTGGAAGGAAAATTGGTTGAAATCCCACCAGAAGGACGAAATTGAAAAATAACAAAAAAATCTTGGATGGTTTTGAAAAACCATTAAAACACACAGGGACTAAAATAAAAATAACCCGCCATAATATATAAAGCCACAAATTTTTCTTTTTTAATTTTTGATAAATATAAAGGAAAGTACAAGAATATCCTTCAATCGAAAGGAAAATTAACTAAAATCCCACCAGAAGGACGAAATTGAAAAATAACAAAAAAACTTGGATGATTTTGAAAAACCATTAAAAATACAGGGACTAAAATAAAAATAACCCCGTGTCTTTTAAATAATGAAAATAATGGTCCTGCACAATCACCTGTGCATATCAACCAATTCCGGTACATGTGATTAAATGAATTTAAAATTTATAGTTAAAATTGACCTAATTTTGTTTAACTTATACAATAAATTAATAAAGTATAGAGTTTCTATTGAATCCATCAAATTTTAAGTTTATTTATGATCAATTTGAAAATTGAAATATGTGGAGATTCTGCACCTGAAGGATGATGAGGATGCTGATGAAGACGAAGCCCCTGATGCTGCCATTGTTATTTTGGATTCAGTATAGTTGCAGACAACCACTTGAAGTTTGTATTTTGCATTTTACGTTTTACCTTGTAATGGGTTCTTGCGTTTCTTTGTTAGTTGGCTAACTCATTTATTCGGTTCATGATTGGGTCACGTCAGATTGAGGCAGTTATATTTTCTGTTAGCCTCCACTGGCTATTTAAGACGAGGGTTCGAACTTCTTCATTGATGTGAATACGAATTTTGAGATATTTTCAGCACATTCAAGGCCTTCGCTACTTTCTCTTTCTCTGATCGCTCTCATAAAATCAACATGGTATCAAAACCTTCGTGTTGAAGGTCTCTGGATACCTAGGTCTTATATACTTTACTGCTTCTGGATTGCGCATTGATTTACCAAGCACAGTCATGGCTGAAATGGCGGTAACTCAGAATCGATGTGGAGATGATGATACAACTCATCTGGAGAAAGAGATGTTCTATATTCATCCTTTGGAGCACCCTGGACTGACATTGACCTCTTCGCCTCTCCATGGAACAAATTTTTTGATGTGGAGTCGTTCGATCTATGTATCGCTCGGCACAAAGATGAAGCTCGGATTCATCGATGGTAATACCCTAGATCGAAGTTTGGTTCGCCGAACTTTGAGGAATGGAGACGTGTGTACCTAATGGTTACCTCGTGGATCTGAAACTCTACTGCAAAGGAAATCGTAGAAGCATTTACGTATGCTTCATCATCACCCGAACTTTGGCTGGAGATCTAAGCTCGCTATGGACGCAATAATGGTCCGATGGTGCATCAACTATGGAGAGAACTTTAGCGATATCAGAATGAGAATTATCCTCCACCGCATATCTCACCAAAGTGAAGAAAATTGTGGAATGAACTTATGTGTTTAGCACCTCCTCCAAAATGTACATGTAGCTTTTATGGAAGCTTTAACGATTTATGGATTGGTTGTAGCATTAGCACTTTTATTTGCGAATCCTTTTGTTTAATTGTTTAATCGGAAAAATAAATATTTATTTTCCTATTTTATTGCTTTGGACTTGTCGTTTGCTAAACCAGTGTTCAAGGAGATAGTAATCCCACCAGTGCTGTAGGTTCTAGAATAGGGGTAGACCTAGGTTAGGATCGTTCAGTTGCACAACTGAATCTATATCTGAAGGGTCGGAGTATTCCTATCATAGGCAAGACGCGTTTTCCTATAGAAGTAGAGACCTGTGGTAAAGCCCCGACTTGACCGATAGCGATAGAGGAGTTAGAGCCGCTCTTCTGATTATCCAGTCTTATTGTATTTGTTTATTTTTCTCCCGCTCCATTGATATAGTATTATCTCGCTTAGTTAAAATATCAGCATCATAAACTTTAGTACGTGTGTTGCTTCAAGTGTTAGTGTATTGGACGATTAATGGTGGGAGGATGTGTTAGTGTATTTATCTACCTCGTCGATTAAGGGTGGCATCATGTCTTAGTGTATTTTTCTCTTTAGATACAAGAAAAGAAAACCTATTATACAAAAGTGTAGTGCTTACCTCTTTCTTGCCTTGCTTAATTTAAGGCTAAGATTGAAGACTTTTGGGATATGGAACGGCTTGTCGGACTCTTGTAAGCTGTGATCGGAACTTCTTTCGCTTTCGTTAGATCTCTTGTTATCCCAGTTAGCTCGACTTATCCTATTTAGAACTTCACCTTACGTCGTAGCATCAGTGGGTGGAGTCTCTTAATAGAGTGGAGCTACTGGCTGAGGGTTACGTTCTGAGAATTCGACTAAGGGAGGCTACTAAGGACCGGGTGAAGAATGAAAAAACGTCCGCTAAGGCCCACGGGATAAAGGTTTGCAGATGCGATCATGAATCGAACAGATCGAAACATTCAGCTGTCGACGACTTTTGCTCATGGAGCTATATTTTTCATTAGAGATTAAACCCGGAGCAAAATGAAGATAATGTATTGGCAAGAATGTTAGACCATGTCGTTGTTTGGTTTGAGCTTCAGCCCAGCTATGTGCTAAAGAAGAAGCCCTAACCTGACCCTACTTCTACAAATACCTTAATGGTACTTCTTTAAGTTTAAG